>VZRQ01011018.1:1438177-1618037 GCA_013397975.1 Machaerirhynchus nigripectus
GCGGGGCTGTCACTGAGGGATCGCACCGCGCTCCGCGGCGGAGGGGAAGCCGCGGCGGCGGCGGCAGCAGCGGCAGAGGCAGAAATGGACTCGCACTGCGACTGTGCCGAGCCCCCGGCCGCCGAGCAGCCGTCGGGGAGGATTAACAAAACCGCCTTCAAGCTTTTCAGGAGGAGGAAGTCCGGGGGCACCATGCCGAGCATCTTCGGGGTGCGGAGCAGAGGCGGGGAGGGGAAGGGCGCCGGCAAGCCGGGGATGGTGCGGAGCCGGACGCACGACGGCTTGGCCGACGCCGTGCTGGAGAGCAGCAAGAAGGAGGAACCGGGCGGCGGCGACCCGCAGAGCCGCGAGGCGCAGGAGCGGCCGGCCGGCAGCCTCGGCGGCTCCGCCGGCAGCGCGGTGGCCAAGTCGCACAGCTTCTTCTCGCTGCTGAGGAAGAACGGCAGGCAGGCGGAGGGCGCGGAGCCGCGGGCCGGCGGCAGACAAAAGAAGGGGCTGAAGGGGATCTTCAGCAGCATGCGGTGGCACAAAAAGGACAAAAACGGCAAGGAGGAGAGGGGGGAAACCTCGGACATCCCGTCCGGCCTTATCATGCCGGGGTCCCTGACAGCCAGCCTGGAGTGCATCAAGGAGGAGACGCCGAAACCTTTGTCTGNGGCCAGCAGCCCCCCGCCCCGGGAGGAGCCGCCCGCCGCCGTGCGGCCACCCGAGGAGCTCAGCCGCCAGCGACCGGAGCCGGCCGCCGGAGAGGTTGGGACTGCGAAGGATGCGGCGATAACAGGTGACATTCCAATAACGACTATCCCCCCTGTTGAACCTCACTGTGATAGCGGTCAAGAGACGGCAGCCGCCCCTGACCCTTCCTCTGTTGATCCACCCTCAGAGCAATCGATTGATCGTATTTGTTTGATGTTTGCTGACGTGACTTCACTGAAAAGCTTTGACTCTCTTACAGGCTGCGGAGATATTATTGCGGACCATGAGGAGGATGTGGGCGGCGGGAGTGGCGTCTGCGAGAAGAGCACCCCCGGGCCCAGCAAGCTGGGTGCCACCAAGAAGCACCCCACCATGGTGGCCTACCAGGGAGGAGGGGAGGAGATGGCCAGCCCCGACCAGGTGGATGACACCTGCCTGCAGGAGTTCTGGGATATGCTGTCGCAGACAGATGAGACTCACACACAAGCAGGAGGAAGTGGAGGAGGGACAAAGAAGCCCGAGGGGTTGAAGGAAACCCGAGGTACCGAGGGGGCCCAGAACAGGGTGGTGGTGAAACGTGGTGGCCTCCACCAGATAACCATTCACCTGAACCACAAAGAGGAGCCAAAGGGCAGGGAAAAGGAGCAGCATGAGGGCGTCCCAAACAGCGATGAGGGCTACTGGGATTCCACCACCCCTGGTCCCGAGGAAGACAGTTCCACAAGCATACAGAAGGAAACCATTCCCAGGGATATCTACAGTGGGGATGCTCTTTACGACCTCTATGCTGAGCCGGATGAGAACCCGCCAGCGGGGCCTACGAACGAAGAAGTCCCCAGTGTGCCACGCTCCAAGCCCGTGTCTCCAATAACGACCGTGAGCTCACTGAAAACACCCTCAAGCACAGCGAAGGACTCCAAGATACCCATCAGCATTAAACACCTTTCGTCGCATCCTGCCAGCCATGGAGCAGATGCCAGTAACAGCCATCACGTCGCACACCATCACCTGGCCAAAAGCGAGATGCACAGAACAAAAATCCCCGTCTCCAAAGTACTGGTACGCCGGGTCAGTAACAGGGGCGTAGCAGGGACAACAGTGAAAACTGCCACGTACCAGGACAGTGCCAAAAAGTAGTTGGGTAAGAGGTGGAGACAGAGAATGAAGTCAATGTGGGAAAGTCTGCATAGGAGACCACAGAAAATGAATTAGTTTTGCATCACCTGAAGAAAGTCACCTGAAAGGCTTCCTTCACTGTACTCCATGGGCCTGCACTTCTGAGTCTCTTCTTACTAGACAGTATGGCTGAATATAAAAAGTCAACTTCTTTTTGAGCACTTTTTTTTACATTTGTATCTTTTTTCTGCAACACTAAACACTGGGGAGGTTCATTTTTACATGCCTTTCTGGAAGCAGGACTTGGATTATGACCATCCTTCCTTGTGCAAAGCAGTGTCATGAGTTCTTCAAGGGAACAGAGTTACAAGAGGAGCGACATGAGAGGTTCTCCAATACACTTATCTTTTAATCATTTCTTGGGGAGGAGTAGAGGGTGGGTGCCTGGCTGGCTCTGGAAATGATGTTTGCTCTGCAAGATGTTGGAAAAAATGCCAAGCAGAAAACAACCCACCTAACAGGTATTTTACCTGCTGTAGGAACGAGAACACTGCTCAGCAGCAGACTTGATTGACTTGTGTGCAGGAGATAAAACTAAGGAGTTAGGTGGACTTGTCTAACAGGAACACATATTTTCATTTGTCTGTCTGTCTGGTTGGTTTTGATCTGGTCTGATGTAAATGGGTAACAGAGACACCTGACATAGGTTCAGATGTTTACATCAATACTTGTCCGATAATGCATACAATCAGGTTCAGGGAAACATTTTACTAAATGCCAATATATACACACTGTCCACATTTATACAATAACTTGCTCGCTGTGTGTAAATATATATGTGTTTTAGCAGATTTTTTATATTAAAAAAAATCACCTGTCCTTATTACCTAGAGTTTAAGCAAGAGTTAGTTTTTATAGGTAGATAATTTTACAGTTCTAAAAGGATAGAACTTTGTGTAAGTACCTTAAATTAGAGAAAAACTGTGGTTTGTATGGGCTCATGCATCCCCAGATAAGTAAGTCTGAAGTGCTGATTTTATTCCAGTGGCACATTCCATGGCTCAGAGCTGATGTTCTGACAGCACTGCCACTGCAAACCTCTATTTTCAGGGGTTTAGACAAAATTGCTCTGGGCTTACACCTTACCGAGAAGGAACCCAGCAAAGAAATCTGTTTTTTAAGTATTATTTTTTAAAATATATAAAATTAGTTTTTGACTATTTAAAGAAAGTTTGGGTTCTCGTTGCTTTTTATTTTCATTCTCAATAATGTCAGAATAATTTTACTTTAAGAGAGAAAAAAATATGGTAAGCTAGTGGTACATAAAATGGTCTGATGAGCTTGGATCTTAGGAGAAATGTATTAATGGCCATGACATTTTTGAATGGTGGCTACTGTACATGGGCATTGGCAACATTTCAAAGAAATATAATAGGGTTTTAATGTGCCTGAGGACATATTTTTATGATACACTGAAAAAGCTCTAAAAATCACTGAAGTCTAAAGGTAAATGTTATGTATTTACAAAATATTTTGATATAAGTATTTAATCATCAGACCACAGTTAATAGAAAATATATGCTCCAGTGTATCTAAAAAATAATATACATTTTAAAAATATACATGTCTATATTATGCAGAGAATCCTAAATTCACATCATTGAAGCTAATGGGTCTGATCTTACATAGCAGTTGGTTTTATTGTCTCTTAAATCGAAAGAAAAAAAAAGGAAAATAAATATACAGAATATACATTTGAAGGATATTAAGGTTATAAGCAAACCATAAAAAGACAGGAAATACCATAATTAAGAATTGTATATATGTATATGCACGATTCATGGTTCACTGGGGAAATGACCTTAAAGTCACAAAGGTGAAATTGGCATCCAGTTTTGAAATTGCTGCAAAATTTAATACCGAGTTGCAGCACCCCAGTGAAAGTGTTAGTTTCCCTGACCAGCCCCTGTTTTCGTGGTTCAAGAACCTTAATACACTTCAAAGAGGATAATTTTATGTTTTCTTTCTGACGTGTACATGTGTGGTTCCCGATGTGCCCACTCACACAGACGTGTTGTACATATGCATGTGTGGTGAGCACACAGCCCCTGGCAGGGTCCGTGCGCCCGCGAGGGCTCTCCCCGTGCACACTCACACTCGTGTGAGCACTCCCACGCATGGGCTGGGGGCTCTCCTCCAGATCTGCCTCCAAACACGCTGGCAATGGTTTTCTTTGCCTGAGAAAGGGATTTGCATTTGGTCTGACTCCACTTGTGCATTTTAGAAAGTCAAAGCTGAAACACCCTCAAAAGGATGTACGTACAGAACACGGAATATTATCCTGATACTCAGCCCTAAACATGACATTCCTTTTCCTGTTCTTTTGTTTTTGTTTGACTGTAAGGGATGCATCTTTCCTTGCATGACAACTCTGCAGAAAAATCGTAGTTCCCCATTTTGTTCTAAGGACAAATGGTGCTGAGAGATTCTATAGGGTACTGGAAGTTGAGAGGGAGGGAGGATGTGGTGGTAGTACCATGAAAACTGGAAGCACTGAGTACAGTGATAGGAGTGGTGCATCTTTAAACCCACTAGGGGATACCAGCTGCCATCTCTACAGGACCTGTGTGTGTCAAATTATTCATTATATGTGTTTTGTTTGCATTGTGGCATGTCTGTATTGAGAAACCAATAGTGTGACACTAGACTAACTCCCTCTCACGTAACCACTAACACAAATCATCATTAAAATGCTTTGGCTCCCCTTCATTCTTCTCTCTCTCCTTTGTTTTCTGCCACGTTTTTCCTCCATCCTCTGCGTGGTGGCGGGCGGCTTCCTCCTGGGTGCTAACCCCTGGAGCGAGGAGCCCTGGGCTGGCGGCGGAGCGTGGGTGGGAGGGCAGCTGCCCAGCCCAGGTGCTCCCCGGCCTCTCCCTCAAGCTTTCTGTCACATACCCAGTGTAAGTACAAATCTCTTGGCGGTTTGTTTGGCTGCTTGCTATGTACATATTTTAAGGACAATCATATCCTTAAAAGGAAAATGGGAAAGTAGCTGGTAGTAGGGCGTCAGTATTTCGAATCATTGCGACATACTGACGTTGATTCAGGGTAATGGTTGTGTGAGAGTAAAGATGCAATTTAATGTTCAAATTAACTTTGTATTTCTAAAATTCACTTTTGTCTTTAAGCCGTCTATGTTTTTTATTTCGAAAGGTAATAGAAGATCTAATATTTACTAGGGCTTTCAATTTTCATACAAATATATTTGTATAACTCCACACAATGCCTAAAACAATCATTGAAAGGGAGGTTCAAAGGCTTTCTTTAAACCTATATATAATTCCTGAAAGATGCCTGTAAAATACTGAGAGATGCCTAAGAACAAACAGTTAATGGCTTGCTGGATTTAAAGGCTGAGACATAAAGAGGTAATAGTCCTGAGGCGTTTTGTGGTAGCTTGCATTCTTATTTATGTTACCCTGTTCAAGCATATATTTTCCTTGGCTTTGGTAGGTATTGAGGTAGAAATGGTGTTCTGAGTCCCAAAGATAACATTCCCAATGCTGTCATTGTTTTGATTTTCTTAAAGAATATTTTTCTTTATTTGTTTCATTTGTTGTTTGGTGGTCTGAATGATGCTTTGTAATTATCAGCTGTATGTTGTTCATAAAGGATTTTATAGATCAGGACTTGGTATTTAGTTATGTGTACTCTTTGCACTTTCAGGTCCCTCCTGGTAAATTTTGTATGTTCTTAAGATTTTTCTATATATTGCATAGTGTTTTATAGCTATCTACAGTGATTTCAGTGGTATACACTCCTGTCCTTTATATCAGCACAAAAGATTTCTTTCAGTAGCATGAAATTATGTTTTTGTGGACTTGTTTTGTCATGATAGGAGCTAAGTTTCCTGTACTAAATGTGTGGCCTGCAACAGACATAAAAGGTCTTATTTTCCATGTAGTGTGTATGCATTTTGCTCTTGCCAGTAATAGGACTCAAACGCTCATAGTATATTTCAGAGGAAATCCCATGACTAGAATAAGAAAAAACTATGTTCAGTCTTATTCCATCAATAACCAGCATTTTCTTCATCCACTGTGAATATCCTCACTGCTTTTCAGGGTAGTAGAGGACTGACTTTCAAAAATTACATGCATAGATGTACGCTATGAAAATTAATTCACTGATTATTTTTTAATGAATCTTACTAAATTATTTATCTAAGCTAAGCGAATATTGCACCAAAGTCTTAAAACATCTGATACAGATGGCATTTTCAGTAAGATGCTATGAGTGCAGATGAGCCAAATTAACAGGCTTTGCTTAGCAAAGCAAAACCTTGTTGTTTCTTAAATTTGTAGTACTGACTGAGCTTGCAGATCAAAGGGAGCCATTGATTCTGCTTCGTGGCCATGCACCGAGGTTTTTCTTTCCCTGCTCTAATGGACTACTTTCAGCAAAGGCTTTTCAGGAAGATAATGGTATGAAAGGGACAGATCACAGTAACAATAGCCACTTACAAGACAGATGGTTATCCAACAGCCGCAACAGGGGATTCTAGGCAAGGTGGCCTGAAAATGTATTTTCATAGTTACTGATATGAAAGGCTGGGGCTTCCGTCTTGGGAAAACAAATTGACACAAAGACACTGCAGAAATGAGTCTTGGCAGAGTTTACACATGACAGCTTCTGCAAGGTTTCTTTTTGGTTTTTATTTTGGCTTTTCTTTTTCCCCCCCTTTGTTTATGTTTTTATTATGGTGACATAACCCCACGTGTTCGAGCAGAACTGCACAACAACTGACTCTTCTGAGACTCAGTGCTGAGAATACACTGCCAGCTGTCCCCAGTGGCTTGGGACTGGTTCCTGCTGAACATCCCTCCCTTCCACTGAGGGATGGGAGGGATGGGATGATAGGATTGCCTTGTCATGAGTCCACGTGCTGTTTACCGTGAGCAGGAGGTATCTCAGTCTGTCTTGCTGTTTGTTTTCAGGGGACAATTTATTTTTAATTTAACTCATGGGAATCTTTTACTCATCATTAATTCATATCTTGTCTTCCTTGTGAGCATCTCTGGTAGGAACATTCAGCACTGATTTGGTGTTTCCTAGGTCCATTTCATGCAGAGAGAAATGGAAGAACTTGTCATATGCAAAGGAATAATAGCTATAACCACTTGAGCCTTCATGGGGGCCTTTATTCCTGCAAAAGCAGGTTGTTAAAACTCTTCTTGCCTTAGAAGGCTTCTCCACCCAAAACAGTGAGTACTATTGCCTAGGACCCTTTTTTCCCCCTCTATGTCTCTCATTCCTTCTCAGCCATACTGCAGTTGCTTGGGAAACTGGGATTTTGATCTAGCCTTCCAGCACTAGAAACAGAGTTGCTGCCAGTATGCCTCCTCTTCAGGAGGTCTTTGCTTCTACTTCTTGGTCTTGAAAAAAATTATATCCCCCTCAGAATAAGCGGCAAAGATATTTAAAATGGAGATCACTGCTGTGTGATCTCATAGACATGGGTGAGGATAGTGAGTGGTATTTTGCATAGCATGGAATACATTCCTCCACTTTCCTGTTGTGGACAATTTAGTAAATGTAGCAGGGAAGCAGGTCACTCTTGCAGGAAAGCCTAGGAGCTGTTTGTTATGGAGACTGTGCCCAGATTATCTTTGGTAAGAAGTGCTTTCCTTTCTTCTTTCTGTACATAAATAAATTGAGCCAAAGTTGTAGTACAGAGAGGAAAAGGTTATGCACCTCACAGGGCAAGGAGTTTAAACTGCCAGGCTGAAAGGCATCTTGTAGCAATGGCTAACAGAATATTGCTTTGCCTGCCTTGACATCACATCCAAGCAATACTCTGCAATAGAAGCTAATCCAGCTATGGCCACCAATTTAGAAAACTGGCATTGCCAACAGGACAATCTCTTTCCATGGTCCAGTTCTGCTGTGGCAAAGCTTCCACTGACTCCAGTAAGAACTGGCAGAGGTCCTTAATCTCTTAATTGTAAGGAAATAGAAAGTGTTTCTTAAACAAGTCTTCCTTTTCTTTTTTAAGATTAACATTATTCAGGTGTTTGTGCAGTCTTTTATATTATTGTGGTAGTGTTTTCACTGATCTGAATGCAAAACATGTCTTTCTGTTGTTTTTCATCTTAACAAGCTGCACTCCTGCACATAACTCCAGTGCTCAGCATGTTTAAATTACAGCTAACACAATCACTGCCTTCCTTAATTTAACTCTTGATGGCAAAACCAGGACCAAATTCTTTCCAGAGCTCTAGACTCCCTGCTTATTTTGTCATTGTTTGTGATTTTGATATGGTAGCTAATGAAGCCTCCCTTTAATTATTGCACAGCCACATTTTAAATGTGTCATTAGGGAGAAGGTATGTGGGGACTGAATGGTAAGATCTTTAACAGATTTTTATTATTTTGGATGATGTTGCATCAAAACAGTTGCTGAATCAGTATCAGGTTGTTTCCATGGGCTTCTTATGCAGATGCATTGGAAGCTTTTAACATAATGTGCTCATAAAAGAAAATTGGTTATATCTGCTTTGAATTAAGGCTGACCTTAAAATGTGATTCTTGGTTAATGGCGGGGGCGGGGGGGAGGGCAATGTGTCCCAACTCGCCTGCACCCTGTGGACTGGGGGAGCAAGGCACCTCAAGCCACTGTCAGAATTTGCTGTCTGACCTTGCCATGTGGTGCCAGCAGAGGGGTGCAAGGTGTTGCCATGTGGAGGTGCCAGCTCTGGACAGCAGCAGGAAAAGGCAGGGCGATGGTGCTGTGCTTGGGTGAGAGTGCTGATAGGACATGTGGGAGATGGGATGAAAGCAAGGCCTGGACCTCTTGTCCTTGTGGAAAAAGAAAGTTACACATATGCCTAAAAAAATCTGTGTCCTTTTTTTCTTGCACTGACGCTTACACTGGGTTAGGAACCAGTGTGAGTTCAGGTGTGCTGAAGCCAGTGCTCCTGCAGGTGGGCTACGGTGTGACTGCTCTCATCAACACCTGAGCAGTGCACAGTGTCTTAGTTTCTAAAGGCAGTTTCAGCACAGAAACATCCACAAATCCCCTGTAGCCCAGCACTATGGCATCTCACTGCTTCTCCATCCTCATTTTGCCGGGAAGATGCAAAGACCCAAGCCCTAGGCAGAGTGGTGAGCTCTGGCTGCACCCTTGCAGCCCAAGGACAAGTGGGGAGGGAGTGTAAGACACATTGTGCAGCAGCACCAACAAGTACTAAGCAACATCACCCTGCTTTTCAAAAGGGGGAGCAAGACTAAAGCGGTTGCTTTTTCATAAAATTAAAATAAATCCTCTGCCATGGGTGAAATTGTAACAGCTAGACAGTATCTCATTCCACCAGTATTCTCTCTGAAATCAGTGGATCTGTTAGCGCTGTCGGTTTTTACTGAGTGAAGAGCCCATAACTCGGCTCTATCTGAACTTTCCCTGCTCTGTTTGTTAACAGACTGTCTCAGAAAAGTTCTGGTGTTGAAGCATGGGGTCCTGTTGAAACGGGGGATGAGGTATGAATGTGGGTGATGGAAAATACAGATTCAAGAAACCCATAAAATACAGCATGGCTTTAGACTTTTATGACAGCCCAACTCTGCTTAAACATCTTGGTGTGCCTGAGGAAAGGGTAGCAGGAACTACATCGGACAAACCGACGCTCTTGGTGTTTCCTGCGTGCTGAAGGGGACCTGTGTGTCCTGTTAGAAGTCACTCAGCCTGTTTCTGTAAGATGTGATATAGCTGACAGATTACTGTTAATTACGATATTTCCTTGGATTTTTTGTGTCAGCCACCTCCTGTAAGGTAGCATATGACCTATTTGAGATAATGAGTGAGTAAAGCCAGAACTCCCCACTCTTCTCATCTGAAAGGTTTGGTAATAATCTGGCGCATCTGGGTGCACCAACTTTTTCTTAATGAAAGCTCACAACATTCCAGGGGGTGTTTTTATAACAGACTGTTAGACACACTCTGCTCCTTTCCACCTCTACAAACTTTGATGAGTATGTGTCTCCTTGAATCACTGTATTCTTAATGTATTTACAACCTAACTGATAGCAATAGGTGTCTTTCTTCCCGGGCAGTTCACAAGGATATACTAATCAGTGTTTGTTATATTTTTAATTCTGTAAATATTTATTTTGGTACTCTGTGTATTTATTGGCACTGATTCTGGTGTTTGCTTATGTGTCATTGTAAATGTTGATGGTTTCAATAGTCTTGCTTCTAATGAATGTAAGGAACTCAGACTAACTGCACTTTTCTTCCATTCAAAAATCTTAACAGTGAAAAATATTCCCACTGTCATGTGTTATAATGAAAACAGTCAATAAAATCAGTTGTCACTTTTCATCGATGAACGTGAAGGTTACTTTTTGATGTTCAAGTTAGAGCCAATCTATTCAGTGCACTGCAAAACACTAGGCTTTTCAAAGCAAGACATTACGGAGTCATGTCACCAAAATAGCATAAAAGAGAATATTTGGGCATGTGTGCAATTTCATTTTTATGTAGAAATGCCTTTAGCAGTTTTACTAATAACATCAGAGAAGAGCTAAACTAAATTTGTTACTTAAAGGAGGACTTTTGGAAATGAGAGTTTTGGTCTTCTGGTCTTCTATTTCATCAGCATGTGGTTTTTGTTTGGTTTTGGATTTTTTTTTCCTTTAAACCGCTTACACAATGGAATGGACTGAGTTTCATTTTGTTTTTCAAATCAACTTTGTTTTCTGATTTTCCTGGTTGAGAAGCAAGCAGGGAAGCTTGTTCTTTTGGCCCAAATTGACTTTGGAGTTGCAGTTTTGGTGTGACGGTTAGAAAATGCAGTCTGCAGTAAGCTACATTTCCCACCCTTAAAACGTCTCTTCCTTCCTATGACTATTAAATTACATTTATTAGAACCTCTGGTTTTCAACTGTCTCTAAATTTCTTGCATTTTGAACATGCATAGAGCATTTGCTTTCGAGTCGAGTTTTAATCCTTAAGTTTATTTACTTCGCTGAGCTTAGAAGGACTGCCTTGCTAAAGGTTCTCCCATGGAACATACTAAGCCAGATAGAGTAAGAACTGGAATAAAATCTGCTCAATAGTTTTCAAGGAACAACAAAGCAAAAGGCATGAAAAGCTCATTAATGCTAGTAAGGAGCAGGACATGGTGACACAATTGATCCTATGGTGATAAAAGCATAAGTCCTCTTTCCAGTAGCTGGAACAAGGCTGAAGAAATGTTTTCCCAGTGATTTAATGCACAAACAGTTTCACATTCAGGCCTTCTCAGTCTGTGTCCCCCATTGCACATTCCTGTCTTTTATCCCATGCATCTGAAAGCAGAAGAGTTGTGGTTTAAATTCTCTGCCACACAGACTGCCTAGTGATTGCCTCGCTTGTGTCCAGGTATAGCTACTGGGATACTGCGGGACAAAGGTGTTTCAATGAGGTGTGGGGAAAATGTACAGCAACCTCATGAACCTTGATAACTGTAGATCTGTGTGATGCAGCTGTTGACACCTTCCACAAGCCCAGATGACAGCGGATCTAAAGTGACAGAAAAAAACTGAAAAAATCTCCTGAGACCAGACTTGGCCCAAGTATTCTTTTTGAAATCAAAATGAAGTTTCTAATATTGAGCTAAAAGTCCCTTCCTGACTCAAACACAAATCCATCATTCCCAACAGTACATCTCTATGACTTTCAAGGCCACCTTACTGGAAAAGTGTTTGCAATGAGAGTGTTGACCTGGAAATCTCTCCGTGACCCATACACTGAAGGTGAATGCTCCATCCAAAATCTATCAAGCAACAAAGAGAAGATAATATTCTTGACTCTGAATAACTGGTAAGGAGTGTTGGCAAGTCTAATGGACCAGTCAACTGACCAAGAGTGAGTACTAGTCTAATTTCAAATCCTTTCCCTTGAATTATAGCATTTTTCCCTTTCAAAGTCATTGTACAGGAGTTGTTTACTGGGAGCTCACATTGAGCAGACTCCCGCTCCTACCTACCACATTGCACATCTGCTTCCAATTAAAACCATTCCACAGTGCCCTGAGGGGGATGGGGAGCAGGCTCCAAAGTTCTTCAAAGGGTTATTTCAGCAGCCATGGATGCTCTTATGGCAGCTGAGGACCAAGAAACTGCTTCATCTCTAATGACATCACTGTTTGTGCTCTGCAAAGACCCTTAGCACTTGGATCAGGTATTCACTTAGACCTTGGGAACAGGAGGTCTCCTGTTCTCACTGATGAAGGAGACTTGTCCTTGACCTTTATGTGTATATTACAAATGCAATGAGTCTCTTAAGTACAGCTCCCCGCAGCTGCTCCAAAGACTAACAAATGACCTATGCTTCGCCCTTATGCAAAGTCCCTTCACAAAGTGCCTCTGTACAGCACTCCCACGTGAATGCCAGGGGAGAGGTGACCTAGAGCCAAGGGTGCCACCAGAGAGGGGAGGGAGGGCTTGTGCCTTCTGATGGAGCGCTGTCTTGGACCAGGGAGGTCTGGGTCCTTCTTCCACTGCTTCCTTTCCTGACTTAGAGAAGTCTGCAGGTGCCACATTTTAAAGTCGGGTCCACAAGATCAGCTGCACCCAGCGGTGTTGCTGCTCAGAACCTGTTCTCTGAAGTTTTATGATCAAATTTCACTATCATTTAAGTGCTTACACTGAGCAGGCTCAAAAGCACTGCATCGCTGGGTCTGCTCTCCCATGTGTCATGGTGCGAGTCACGGATGGCTCTTCCTCTGGCCTCATCAGCCTTCTCTTGAAACTCCTAAGTCCCTTGGACAGAGAAGAGACTTGAATAAAGATTCTCTAGGGTCTTTAATGAGCAGAGGTTGCCCGGGTAGAATCGTGGAGGTGGTGGGAGAGGTTGAGGCAGCGAAACCTGGGGCAGCCAGAAGCCTCGCAGGCAGCAGTGTCCTCTTTTGCTTCACAGGGAGATGGTTGCCTCCAGGGCACCGATGTGGCTTGACCTGCTTCAAGAACATATTCAGTTGTAGGCTAGCGTGGGAACAAATGGTGCTGAGCTCCTTGCATGGACCTGGGAACATCCAGCGTGATACGTGGAATGCAAAGAAAGCAAAAATTGCATGACCAAACAGTATTTTAAGGAAATTATGTATGTCATGTAAAGCAAATCTGTCCCATTCCTGCCCAGCTTCATTTGTTCACCTGTAAAGACAAAAACACAGCCCAATGTTGCACGAAAATCCATTTGAATAAATAAAGGCAAATGCATCTTAGTAAACATGAGTAGGGAAAAACCTCCTTTTGATTATGGTTGTGAAGATACTGATCACAATCTAAAGTGGGTATGAAAAAATCATCTGCTCTACTAAAGTAATGTAGAGGATCAGGAAAATGTTGAAAACAATCAAAAGGATTGTTCTGAGTATTTCTTAAAGAAAAATAGAGACAGATAAGAATTTAGCTAGTCTTGGTCTGTCTTTACACTTGGGATATATTGAATCTACATCCATCTTTCTCTGACTTTCTGCCTTTCCCATTCTGCACTAATAGATTTTGTTTACTGACAGGTAACAAATTGCACAAAAATGCAGCACTTAAAGTGAAGAAATCACCCCTGCTACTCTTTTGCTTATAGATGTCTTTTTTTCCCCTGTTAACTGATTAAGTTTTTGATCCTCCCAATTAGACCACATCCAGTCATTATCATGCCATATTTAGTGTCTGATTACGCAGCTGCTGCATCTGAACAGCCTCATTCAAATCAGTAAAAAATGCTCCTATGCAGCAACAGCAGAAATGGTGCTTGCATCCTTTGCTGAGCTGCCTATTGCTGCTTTCTTGGGGGCTTAACATATTTACGTCTATCACCACTACATGCTGTTAAATTTGCCTGGGTTTTTTCCTAGGGTTTGATAGAAAATACCATAAATACGCATGTTTTGTGGAAAAACAGTTGGACGAGATTACAGAGACAAGTTATCTTGTCTATGCCAGATCTTGATTCTCTCTCAAGATGTAACGTTTTCAGACTGATTTAAAATAAATTACTGTATCAGAAAACAAAACAGACATCAGAGCATAAGCATAAAGGCAAATGTCAGCCCGTAGCTCTGACACGACCAGGGTCCTCAGCCCAAGCTATGAAACCTTACATTTCTGCCTCAGCGCAGGCAAACACACAGCACTATTTATAGCACAGCCTTTTCCTACCCTTCTGGTAGAATAGGCTTCTTCGGAGGATTTACATGACTAACCAAAAGCAAAAGCCTTTTGTCCTTCATTTCCATAAGAGAAGGCCAGTGTTAAGCTGGTGTTCATTGGGCTGAATTACAGAAAATATCAGTTACTAGAAAACCAGTTACTAATTCAAAGGCATCTGTTACCATGGCATAGGCCTTCTCTTCCCTCTCCATGCCCCAGATTTAGCACAAATGATGGGAGCTTAGAGAAAGCTCAAAAAGAACAGCTCTTACCTCTGAGAAAAAAAAGCATAGTCGAGGAAGACCACATGTTTTCATGGCAACTAAGGAGTAAAGGGTTAAGACCTAGGAGATGGCTCCGAACCAATAAACAGCACAAAAGACTCCTATTAGCAAATCAAGAGCCCAATGTGTTCTCATTTCCCCCCTTGTATCTTCAATTAAACCCTTTGGGCCACAAAGTTACTGTTCCTGCCAAGGACAACGATCAGCACGAGGTGATTATTTTAGATTCTGCTACATACCCTGAAGTCTTGGGAAAATGAAAACCAACCTTCCTTTCACCCTCAGATCCGATTTCCAGGGCAGGGCAGGCCCATCAGCTACTCCCCATCCTTTCATCATGCAGTGCCAGCTGTGAGCACCCGGGTTTCCCCCTGAGATGTGACTTTCTCACAGATGCCTGCCTTTTCCTGCCTTCCAGATGGCAGCAGGGTTCTTAACAAGCTCCCCAATTTCTCTTTCCCCCTTGAGACTCAATTTCAATGTTATCTTGTCACATCTGGTTTTTTCCAGTTGGATGATGTGCAGGAGCACGAGTTATGCTTCCTCCAGAGGTTACCAACCTGCAGCTCCCATGGCCTGCCAGCCCTCCCTGCTGCAGAAATGCTCCCATGCAGCGAGGATCACTAATGTGCTGCTGTGCCCCAGCTGCCCAGCAGAGGTAAGGACCACTTTGCTGAGGTTTGTAGGCTGCTTGTTTCCGTGTCTTGTTCTGCATCACTGAACTTTTTCCTCCCTAGGGCTTTTCTGCAGGGCTTCTCCAGGCTCCCCGGCGCTGTTGTGGGGCTGTTTAACATGGCTCAGGAAGGAGAATAGCTGCAGAACAGGGCAGAGAATTGGAGTCTGGCTGTGATATCCTTTCACAGATGTCCTCGTGTGACCTTCAGTGCAGAACCACACCCCTTTGCTTTTTCCACCTCTAAATGGGGATTGTCAGCCTTCCAGGGGAAAAGGTTTTATGTGGCCAAATTCTTCAAATTTTGTGCCACTGCAAGTGATTTATTTAGGATGTCTTCATACTCTGCTGTGGACTGCCAGCAGGACAAGAGCCTCTCCAGGTTATGTGTGCTGGAGCCACAGCCCCACAGTGCCAGACAGAAGGAAGGCATGGGCATCTGCAGAAAGTGAGCCTACTCTGAGGAAATGTGTCCAGGTGGAAAAAGCACTTGCAGGACCAAAGGACGCCTGAGTTTTAGTCCTGCTTCTCCCACTCCCCTGCTGCCTGCTTGCATGTGAACCAACCCACCTCCTTGAGGGGCATTTGCACAATGCGAGTGTCACTTGTTGGAATGTCTTCTGCTCCAGCTGTTCAAGTGTGGTGCAGGAAAGCAGCCCAGTTTGTGGCTGCTGTTTCTGTCCAAGCTTGTGCTAACCCCAGGGACCGTTCTGCCCCATGACTCAAAGGTTTGACGCAAGTTAGCTCCATGATACTCTTCATCTGGAGAGCTCCGTGGGTGACGTGTGTGGCAAGTTCCCACCTCTCACCTTCCCCTGCTGCAGCTGTGACCAGCCCCTTTGGAGTGGCTTTTACAGCACACTTCCACTGAGGACCTGCAACACGGGTCCCCCACGAGAAGGGCTTGTGTGCTGCACAGGCACTCTGGCTCTCAGGCTCTGACCCCGCTCTTGGTGGTGATGGGTGAGAGCTTCACAGGTTGCTCAGGCTGGGAGAGGATCAGCTCTCTGCTGAGGGTTTTTGGACCCCTCGTGTGTTAGAAAAGCTACAGTGCTTACACGGCATAACTTCAACCACTGTACAATTTATAATTTCCTTTAATTTCTTGAAGCGCTCTAATTTGTACACTGTTGTGAAAGGATCTTTGTTTACAATGATTGCAAAGGGTAATATTTCCAGCATGGGTAACCATGGCAATGAATAATTCTATTCTTAGGAACTGTGCCAGCTGCACTAAGGCCTTATAGTAGTACTCAAGCAGTTTGCTAATGAGAGAATTCTTATTTACTGTAGGAGGACATTTTCCTGTGTCCACACATTCGCCTGTAGTTTCTTAAAAGCACATTCTTTATCAGTAATACATGGAAAAAAAACCCTCCAAACCAAAACAAGCTCTGTTACACAGCTCCTCTCACAAGTAACATTTTCATGTTTTTTTTCCTTTGGAAACTGTATTACAAGATACATTTTTTAAGGAAATCTATGGTATGCAATAGTATGCTTTGTTTTTACTACCACCTTCTGCAATAAGAATGAGCTTAGGATGCTCTAGAGCAGCTGTTTCTTGCACAAAAACACAACACCCTGTAAATTGGCTCAAAGATATGTGGGTTTTATGTAGAGGAAGGACTTCAACTATTTTAAAATACGAGTTTTATACATAATTTTATTTGAGAAAGCATAATTTTATATTATATTACTTATTAAAACATATATTACATCTTGGAGTTGAATTACTTCAACACTAAAGCATTGAAATTGGTTTAAATGTTGTTCTTATACATGTGTGAATATGATTCCTATATTTGTAAAAAAGTGTATAAAATAAGTGAAATATTTATTTTTGCATGTTTCATTATTTAAATGCAATTTAAATTATTCTAAGAATAAATGTTCCAAATGGAATACTTTCTCAGTTTATATGGTTTAGGGTATGTTCAGTAGAAACCCTTAAGGAATAGCTAAATTACAGTTCCTGTCATTCCATGAAATATGGTCTCAGAGTACAAAAGCAACCAGGTGGAATAAAGCACCCTCTCCCATTTTCAGAAAAACATTACCAACAATACCAAGTCTCCTATCCAAGATGAAAATCCTTAGGAAAGATTTATGGAGCAATTGTTGAATTGTGCGAAGTTGTTTGGAACAGTTGTAGCTTGAGGGTTTCTAGAAAAGCATTTCTTAGCCTTGTGTCTTTGATCATAGACACGGTGAATGTGCCCAAATAAACAGCACAGCGCAAGCCTTCAGGTTTTTTCGTGTCACAAAGCAGATTGATCTCTCTTCTATGGTTAGTGAGTGATTTGGTGCCCTAATTAGTGGGCTCTGTTTTCACCAGTCTCTAAGTGACCTATATCTGCCCACAACCAGCTGTCGGGTGGCTCATGCAGTGCCCAGCCTCTCTCTCCCTAGGGCTCCTGATCATCGCCCATTCCTGCTCTGCTCTACAGAAAAGATCTTCTGCCCATGTCCCTAAAGACAAAGCAAGATCCACCAGCTACAGCTTCCCAACAAATTCAGTCTGGACTGACTTAAGAGAAACTCCCCCAACTTATAGTTCTGCTTGGCCTGGGACAGTTTGGTTCTTCAGTAGCTCAGCACACCCCCACCTCTTTAGCATTTTAAAAACTAGGTCAGTTCTGACATGAAAACAGCCTGGAAAAGCCTTAGTGATTTTCCACCAAACGGTCACAAGTCAATGACTGATTTTTTCTTCCCAGTTTCTTTTTCCAGCCAAGACTGTTCCCTGGGTTTAACTCAAATAATCAAGTTGCTTGTTTTTCCCTCTGCCCCTGAAGCTGAAAATACTCATTTTGGGGAAATCTACAGCTCATTTTCTTCTCTCCCTCTATTTCATGCCAGTGTGGATGGACAGCCATTGAGAGGGCTGGTCCTCCCAGCTCAGGCACCTGTTCCCAGCAGGGCTCTTCCCCTGCTCCAGTCAGCACAGCAGCAGGGTGCCAGCTCCTGGGCAACCAAGCCCAGCCTGGACACGCGTGCCAGGGCACAGGCACTGCAAAGGGATCTGATACCTGCTGATTGACAGGTTCCCTCCTGTGTGTATGAAGCCACACTGTCTCTTCTCCCTGCTTCCACTGGAAGTTTAGAGGAGATTTTTCAATGGGATGGTGGCACAGGAATAGTCTGTGTGCTTCTGTGCACTGACCTGATGAACCCGGACAGACCCAATGGCAAACTTGATGAACCCTGCAGAAATTGCCTAAAAGAGAACTGGTAGCTGACCTTGAGCTGCTGACCTGATATAAACCCTGAGCTACCCAGTGGTTGCTGCTATTTTCATGGCTGCCCCAGATAGCTGCCTGAAGGCGGGAATGCTCTATTTCTGGGTTTTGTTTTTTAATTTTTTATTAAAAGATGTACTGACAAAGAAAGCGCGACAGAAAGGGAGAAGCAAAAAAGCAGGGCAGGGGGGGTGGAGGTGGGGAGAGAGAGAGTCACTTCACAGAGCTCTTCCAGATAGATGACAGATATCCAAGCCCAGGCTCTGTCTCAGAGGTGTAAATACAGCATGCACTTCTGAAGTTCCATGGAGTTACCCTTAATTTACTCTGGAGTGCGAGCAGTCCTAGCTGGCAGAGCTGCTGCAGTAGAGCAGGATAAATGATGAGGGAACAGGGAGGCAGCAGCAAGATTAGAAAATCAGTCTGTCCTGAAAGGGGAGATTTAAACAAATCCACTCTGGGTTTAGAAGCTTGTGGTGGAACCAGTGTTTTGCACGGTGCTGTGGCCGAGCAAGCTGAGCTGAGATCCCTCCTTTTCACTTGCTGTGGGCAACAGACCACGCAGAAATCCTCTCTCCCTTTCAGGCTGTCACTGTGCTGCCCAAAAAGCTCTGATGTGGGGTCTCACACCACAGAGGGTTAAAGTGCTGTAGTTTCTGAGGCAGTCCTGTGTTCATCCTTTTCTGTGGGCTGCAGTGGTGCTCATTAGAAGCAATTAATCTCCACTGCTGTGCTCTCCTGTCAGCTCGTGCCGCTGTCATGGGTCAACTCGTCCGTAAGGAAGCAGCTGGGCATCCCACGCTTACTAGCATCTCGTCTGATGTCTCACTTTGCTCTCATCCCTCACAGGTGGTTTGGGTAAATATGTGCAGGGACATAATACATTAATGACACTCACAGCTGTAAGCCCCACAAATGAGGGAAACCTGGACAGCCTCTGCTGCTGCTGCAAATTAAAGTTTGAGACTGAATTAGAAGCAGTTTGAGAGATGTGAGCTATTCCCCTGTGCCTAGGAGCTCTGCAATCCCTCTGTAAGAGGGCTAAAGAGGAATCAGCGCACAGGTTTGGGAAGTGTTCTCCGGTAGGTCCGTTCCTTAACATTAGTGCCAGCTGGAGATGATGTAAAACATTGCCATGCCTCTCCAGAGACCTCTCTTCATGGATAAACGTCACCAATCTTTGGCACCCCTAAGATCACAAAAGTTACTACTCAGCCAGGTCAGAGGTGTTTTCAACACCTTCCTGCCACATGCATTATCCTTTGGCCTTTGTGTAAACCCACTTTCTCTTCAGGGCTACAGCTGATGTAAAGCAGCCAGACCTAAGGGCTTCACTGCTGGTTTTACAGGTGGCACTGTCTGTTCAAGCAGCTCCCAGTGCATGGGATGCCCATTGCAAGGCAGCTGCCAGTAGCCAGCCAAGGACCATAGCAGAACTCAGTCTAAATTTTTTTCTCTCATCTAGTGACAGGTCACCTGTAAAGCAAATCACAAATGTCACCTGAGACAGCACACTTATTTCTACAACAGGTCTTAGTTCTCCTGAACACTGCAGAAACCCTCCACAAAACATGTAGGATATGAGGAAAATATAATTTAGGCAAAGGCCAAATCTACTTGCCCTGGATCAAAAAAGTTGATGATACTATCATGCAAAAATGCATGTCCGCATTTAACCTGCCCCGCCAGAGACCCAGGGAATTGTGGTATCCACTGTTTGACTAGTCAGCCATGACTTCAGTTTCTCATTTCCACAAAACGAAATAGTTTTTCTTAGAGTCTGTGTTCACCCAGCTTGTAAGCCAGTGAAGAGCAACTGTGTTAGATGTAAAGGCTACAAAAACCTCAGGTAGTAGGACCCTGTTGTATGACAAAGTAATTTTGCCAGCATTAGGATTCTGGCTGGAGGTGACCTGTGGGCATAGGAGCTTCCACCCCAGACAACCCGAGGGAGGTGACTCAGTAGCTCCTGGCATAACTGTGCCTTGTGTAAGAGCTGGGAGTGGTAACGCTTAGGCTGGCACCTACACACCTAGTTTGTCCTACGTCCTACATGCTTTCTTTGTCCACACAACTGCCTGCTGGTAGTCTGGTCTTTTTTTTAAGTTTTGGTGCATTTCAAATGCATTTCTGACAGAATTTCACACAGAATTCATAATGCCGTGTTAATAAAACACACTGCTGCCGTGCCACACTGCCCTGCCATGCTGCCAGCGCCAGCTCTGCTCCTGCTGCTGTTTCTGAGCTGGGCAGGAATAGCACACATGCCACCGTGTCTCCTACTTGTCAAAGGCAGAAAAACATCCTTTCGTATAAAACTATTTTGACTTGTAGCTGATTTGTTAAACACGTTTAAGCACTGAACACTTATTAGCGAGTGTCCCTGCAGAGTGCAGGCGGCACCCACAGCCCTGGAGGAGGTGTCAGGGAATGGTTTTGGCCGCGTTTCCTTCCTCCCCTGCAGCCGGGAGCCAGACCCTGGGAGCTGACTCTGGGCAGCTGGCACGGCAGGAGGCATGGCAGACGCGGGCAGATCGACTCTGTGTTCAAGCTGCCGTCTCCTGCCTTGCTAAGCCGGTCACTCCCTGAGGGATGCTCCTCCCGAGGGCCGGGCCATGCCGCTGCCTTCTCCTAATGCTGCCAGAGCCCCGCACTCTGCACGGACCCTGAGCCCATTCCCGCACGTCTCCAAGGGCTGTAGGCAGAGAAGAAATCTTCGGAGGGTGGGGAAGGAATTCAAAGGCTTGTCGGGCAGAGGCTGCAGAGAGAGGTGCGGTGGGGAATTTGCAATGGGGAAAAAGAGTTTCTGAATGTGGGAATAAAATGCTCATCTAGTTAAACCCTTCTTAGTTTGGGGCTCTTCTGCCTGCTTGTGGCTAAATTTCCACTCCTGCAGTTTGTATACAGGTAACAGTCCAGTGCAGTGTGTTTTGTGTTTAGGATCGGTATTGAACATGAGGCTGGGAAGAGACTGAGTCTTTCAAACTGAATCTTCCCACTTGTTTTTTTAATTACCGCAGCTCTTGCCATTATCTTCCAGCAGCGATTGAGGAAGAATCTGGAATGAGTCATGACACTCTCCAGTTGTTCCTTGAGATGTCCAGCCTGGAGTGGACGGGACGATTTGCCACGATCCTACCAGGCTGTTTGTGCTTTGCAAGCCATGCAGAGGAATAGGCAGCCCAGGTGCACAGAAGGGGCTAAACCCTTTCCTGAGGGCAGCTCCCATCCCATGCTGGCCCTCCTGACAAGAGCACCTCATGAGTGGGAGAGGCTTTGCAAGGGTGGCTGAGTGACGGACTCCGACGTGATGACTGCCCTGCCTGGTTGCTCTGCAGAGCTGTGGCTTCTCCCCAGCTTGCTGGAGGGAAACTGCCCTGCCAAGCCACAGGCAGCCTTCTGTATTGCCAACGGTGCAATGCTGGAGCAAGAGGGAGGAGGATGTAAAGGGAGGGCCATTGGGTGGAGGAAACACAGCTATTTACCTCTCCACTGCTAGTCAGTCTGCCTAAGTGCTATGTCTGTCCAAGAAGAGTCTGCTTGAATGAGTGGGTTAGGCTTAGAAATCAATTGTAATGCAAATCCAGAAGAATGCAGCTCTCTGGTGGTACCCTGGGCACCGCCAGCCCCTTCTTGGCTTGCAGGAGCATGGATTTTTCTAATATCTGTGTTGGGCCAAATTCTTCTCTCAGTTTATGTCATTCTTGTCCAATTATTCTTCAGACCACTTATTTTTTTCCCCTGTAATCTCGACAGTCTTCCAACAAGTGCTGAACTTGTCTGAGATTTTTCTGTTGCCCCTCAGATCCTGGGTTATCTGGTTTTAGAGCTGTGGAGTGCTACAGTGATCCTGCTGCAGTAAGCCTGCTGCAGACATACTGCCTGCACCATGCTCATGGGCTGTAAACTTGCCTGAAAAACAAAGAAATGGAGAAATGAGGCTAGTCTGGCAATTATCTGTTGATTTCCATTATAAAGGATCACCGTAGACCATGCGGTATTTCAGTGATGTAACCTAGTCCTGTACCCACAGGCAGAATTTGGCGCTCTGTGTCCTGGCACAGGAGGTGCAGGAAAGCCGTGGAAGTAGTTCCATCAGGGTAAGTGCATTAGCTTCATGTTTTGAAATATAATTCTCAGCATTAAAGTGCATGAACACAGATTTTACACTAAAATCTATGATTTCCTCGGAATCCTCTTCTTTTGTGCCTTCTGCATTTGAGCTTTTGTTAGTCAGTTGAAACACAGCATTTTACAGCCTATCTTTTGTGCAGTGGCCTTTCAGCTGTCATGCTCTGATCACATTCAGCCTAGATGTATAGAGCATTTATTGTTTGCTTTGGGAGTTTTTAAATGAACGTTTCATTTAATATTCAGCTTTACTTGCCATTTGTCAGCAAGACCAACATCCTGTTGAATTTCACTCTGGGCACCCCCAGTGCATCAGCTATGGCTCCACGTCTTGTTTCAACAATAGCTGCAAATAGACCATAGGATCATTTATGTCAGTCGTGTATAAAAGTGAAGAAAACAGAAGTTTCTAAGTTCAGAGCATAATGGAAATTATCCTCTTTTTTCTTTCCTTCTCTTTGCAGGCTCTGACCCACTTTTTCCCCTATATCTCATCTCTTGTAAATGTCTTGAGCTCCATCTAAGGGTGTCCTGTCAAGGGGAAACAAGAATTATGTTTGCTTTCTTCCCTTGTTTATGCTGCATGGAGCAGGCCTAAGTGGTTTCTCCCTCTTTATCCAATAATATCCCCTTGCTTTCTTTCTATAATAACTCCAGGGCTTGTCTAATACACTCACTGGCTAACTGGCATAATTCAGATACATATGAAATCTGCTTTGCTGAAAGGAGTAACAGTTTTTCATTAAGACTATTAATGTCCTTTGGGGACTTTTATTCTGTTTCATTGAAATGCCCACAGATATGTAGGAGGAAATATACTCTGTTAAATGGTTGGATAATTCTGCCATCTTAGCTAAGAGATGGGCAAGCACTATATGAGACATCCTGCGAATTCTTCAGCAAAAATAGTGAAAGCCAAAGTGGACATTTTATGTATATTTTTCTTTTAGAGCTATAAGAAGCAGTCCCAATCCTCTTAGGCCTTGTTTTTATATGGAATTAAAAGCACAATCAAGAGCACAAGCCAAATTTTCGTTGTTGTTTTCCTTGGTAGGTCACTGCTAACAGAGCATTTTTTAAAATCCCAGCAAGTGTTACTGAATCCTGACCTGAAATGGAATATTTTCAAAGCACACAAATAAAACCAGGTTGACAACGCTGATTTCAGAGACTGGTTTGCCTTTGGTTATCTCATCTGGGATTGCCACAGGGGCAGGAGAAGGACCAGCAAACTGATCAGCCACTGGCATTGCTTTCAAGAATACTTCATTACTCTGGAACGGCAGCATCAAATCCTATAAACTTCCTGAGACTGCTGATGTGTTGGCCATGGCATTAGCAATTGCTTTACATGAGCAGTGACCTCCAGAAACACCTTTTCTCCTTCTATTTCCCTCTTAGCATTTTCTCGAGTTTCCTCTCTCCAACACCCATGTGCACCTTTAGTGCCTACAGCACTGACTTTGCCTAGTGTTTGTTTCCTCTTCTGCACGTTTCTGCCTGTTATTTCAAGGGGAATTGATGCTCTTTTGAAAGCCCTTGGGCTGGCTTCCTTTTTGCTACAGAAACTGCAAATTTGCCATATTTCCCCCTTAGAAGGGCTCCAGACCCACTTGTCAGTCATTCTTGCAGGATCGACTACTCCAGGAGAGAAGGTATGAATGGGCAAATAAAGTGACATTGAGAACAGTCATAAATATCCTGGCTGTAAACTCCCCTGACATTTCTATAACTTTTCTTTTTCAGAGTTTGTCATTCAAACATGAAGCAAGCTGTATTCAGATAGGAAGTGAGGAGTGATGGGGAAGGAGGAAAAAGGATGGACGATCAAGGCACAGATCATTACAGTAATTAATTTAACACCATGTGCTTGTGTTGATGTGTTCCAGGATTTTGTTGCACCACAGAAAGTGATCTCAAGTAGTTTCGGGATGCATCTGAAGTGGTATTGCTCTTGCTAACCCTTGTCCCTAAACCCAGAGTTTTGTTTTTTTTAAAAATCATGGATCTCACTAAAATATCAATATTCTATGATGTGCTCTATTTGTATTTCTGCATACTCTTCCTGTATTTCACTCCTGGGTTCTTCCTCAAAAGTGAATGCTGCCAGTGTTGCTATTGCCTCCCCTCTGCAAATCATCCATTTCACAAAGGTTCTACTCTTGAATTTGAGAAAAGAGATTTCATCCCTGGAGGACCAGAATTTTATCCTCATCACAGAGCTTTTACTACTCTGTAATACACAGCAATCATCTAATATCTCTCTTCTTGATCCATAAAATGAGAGCATTAACATCCCCATCTGTCAAAGATTACATGTAAACATTCATTCCTCCCAGAGTGTCATGGAGATTCACATTCCCTTTCGTATAAGCACTGCTGCCTCTTCTTTCCTAACTCCTGATCCAGGGCAGCAGCCTTGAAGAACATTTCAAAAGATATTCACACTTTAGTGATTCATCCTCACATGAAGGTAGATACATATGTAAGCATATACTTGCAGAGGGGTTTCCACAAGCCATCATGTACTCAGCATCTGAATAATATTTTAGACCCATGAAAGGGAAGCTGATTTTAAGAAATCACAATAATTTCAAACTCAGGGGCTGTATCCCAGCAAACAGGTCACATGCTGGCAGTCCTATGCTGTTTTCCCCAAACATTTTGGCATCTCTCAGCTCAAAATCTTGCTTGGTCCGTTTTCCATGATGATTGTCAGTGGTCTATTAATTCTAGCAGCTCCAGGGAAAATTCTATCTGTGCCTTCCTGCAGCTACACAGCATCTGATTTGTTTTCATCTACATAATCCATCTGTCCCCCAATCTGAGAGCCCTAGGTGCCAGGGAGCATGGGCTCAGTGAGCTGCTCTGAAAGGCACAGACAATTACCTTGCATAATTTCTGGCTTTTTTTCTTAGCATCTGATTAAATTAATGTGATTCTGTGTATGAGTCATGTAATGGGTGTCTCTTTAATGTACATCTTCTCAGCTGTGGCGCCTGTTTCTGAGACGTGATGGATATCTGTAAATGGAATTACAGGTGCTTGGCTCATCCCAGAATCTCATCTGAAGTAGTGTGGTAATTCCTTGGTGTGGCAAGAAACCACAAGCAGTGCTTCTTTGCCTCTGAGCATGGAGTAGGCTCTGGCCCATGGGTGCCAACCCTCCAGGTTTCTCCATCCTGAGGAATTCAGCAACAGCTAAACAAGAGGCAACCATCAGCTCAGAGAGGGAGACCTCCTAGGGAAATTCTCCTGCTTGTTGGGATGCTGTGGGGAGGGGTCCAAGCACACCAGCACTAACACAGTCTTCCTGGATCCAGCCCTCTGTTGCTTGTCACAGGAACACTGGCAGCTTCCAGCAGATCTGCTCTGGTTCATAGATCCGACTCTTCACTCAGATTTCCCCATTGGACCTCAAATACCGGAAGAACGGATCTTTGTGAGGTGGCCTTTTAATGTACACTTTGTCATGTTTTTCTCCCTAATATTCTTGATTTATTTAAATGTACGAAGATCTGTGGTATCTGATCCAAATGGACTAGAGGACCTGACATGCCCCATCACCACCACAGCAACATCCGGCTTTGTGTTAATTGTGGCAGGCATTTAATCAGATACTTACGGTGTACGTGTCTGTGGATGTGTTTGCACAGTGGAAACTCTTCCCATGCTCCTCAGAGCCTGATGCTGCTGGATTTTTTTTTTTTTTTAATCTAAAGATTTTCAGTTTTTGGATATTTACATTCAGCTGGGAGTAGCTATAGGGGGACATAAGGCTGAGTACAAGTAGCAAAACCTGGGAGTGTCCAGCATGTTGGATATTAGGAAAATATGACAGAGTTGCCCAGCAAAATTATGCCTGTTGGACAATGTTAAGGGTTTCCCTGCTGATATGTAACCCACTGGGGTACTCTGTAAAAAGCAATCCAGACAAAAAGAAAGAGGATGTGTTCACTTTTAAGTTGACCTAAACCATTTTTGCTTCCCTTTATAATTTTTTTGCAGTTGCTGCTGCTTTAAAACTCTTTCTTTCGACAAGGACAAACCATGTTTCTTTTCCAAAAATTGTTTGTCTCCACCACAGTGTGTTTCCACCATACCTAGAATTTCACGGTCTTGTGTTTTGAGAGGATGGAGAGGACCCCGAGGCCAAGCTCTTCAGCAAATATGTATTAATATCTCACCTCATTGCTCCCCAACTTTCTCTCTCCTCAAGAGAGCATGATGAACTCACTGAAAAACTCACTGAAAGAGTTTTGAAGTCTTTGCTCTGGAGACACTCTGGAATGGTTCTGTGATGTTGAAATGACCCGTTCTGTGTTGAAAATTTTGTTGCAGCTCACTCTCCTGCCAGAGCAGGCATTACTGGCTGGTTCCAAGGTTTACATGTCACTGAGGCCTGTGCTAACCTTGTCTACTTATTGCTTCAGCACTGGAGGGAAATGGATGCAAGAGGAGAACAAAAGAACTAGCAGAGGAGACAAATACCAGGCAATAATAGTCTGCAAGTGAAAAAGGCCTCTGAGGGATCACACAAAAATGGGAATAGATCTGCATGAAGTAAGTAACAAATACAAAACACACCTTGCTATTAAGAAAAATGAAAAGCAGGCGAAATTTCATCTGTGTGTGTGGGTTCTTCTCCAGATGCCTATCTCTCCTGGGGGAAATCAGCCCTTGAAGCCATGTGCCCTGGAAAATCCCCAGCTCACAGTTTCCTAGCTACAACACTCAGCAAGGGATTTGGTTTGTAATCAAGCCTGTAGCTTGCAAGACTTTATTATGCATAAATCTTTGAATTTTTCTTGGTGAGAGGGAAATGCATCTCAGGCCACTCCAGAACCTCCCTCATGATGCTTCAGCTGTGCACATGAGGTCACATGGGTCCATGTCCTGAGCAGGTCACTAGGCCATCAAGATGTCAGTCTGCTAATGGGCTGATTATCTCATGTGCCTCATAAGCAACACAGTTTCTGCTGCACAGCAGCAGGGCCACCTCCCTTCGTCATTCCCTGTGTCCACCAGTTTGCAACACACCAGCATATCAGCTAACTGGGCTGCTTTTGGGGTGATCGTTCTGTCTGGTTGGGGAGAGGGTGCACTCCTGACAGCAGGAGAATTTGAGGCGCAAAGAGCCAATTTTGTGGGTCACAAAATCACTGCAAGAGAGAAGACTGGCCTATTTCCAGAGGTGAAGAGGAAAAGTTATTTTGAAAAGGCAGGGTGAAGTCAGAAGAGTTTGCAGCTCAGCATCCTCTTCAATGTATTGTGTAGGTTTAGGGTATATCTGCACAGCCCCATGACAGACAATTCAGATCATAAATATGGGATTGTAATTCCAGATGCATCTCCAGAGTAAGCCAATAGGATCCCTCCAAGGTGAAACCCACCCCAAGGGTTGGCTGGACTCATCCATTTCCCTTGGAAGACCTGAAGACCTGCCCCTGAGCAATATCACCTCGTGGTGGCAAACCAAGCACAGGGCTGTACCATGCATCAGGATCTTCTTTTCCCCTCTTGGAGGTCAGAACACACCCAAGTCTCCCCTTCTGACTTCTCCCAAGTCACCTCTGCTCTGCTCTAGCCTTTCCTTGGAGGAATGCCAAGGCAGTCCTGCGGGACACAGCGTTGGCAGGAGGAGATGAGTGGGACCTGGCTACATCCCCTACCCATTCCCACTGTTGCACATTTCAGCACTAGAAGGGAAGGGAGTGGAGTCCCCAGGCCATGGGCAGGCAAGGTGATAGAAGGGAACACAGGACTGATGTAGATACAGTGGCAGTAGATCTCAACTAATAGTACTTCTGGGTTTAGACATTTTATATGCTTTGGATTGTGACATTTACCACAGTGTTGATACAAACCCCATCACCAAGGCCAAAAGCATTGCAGCAGTTTGAGATCACTGTGTAGGTGTGTTACTCTTGTTTGTTTTCATTTTTAGGATGGTTGCGCTGTCGTCTTTAGGTCAACCTGCCCAAATTCAAGTTTTGCTGCTGCACCATGTGCCCGCTGGACTTCAGCCAATGCCATGAGACATGACCAGTGCCTGTTGTTGTGCTTTGATTTTAGGAACTCTCTTTACCAGAGGGAAAACAGATGCTTTCCATCCAGACTAATCAGGGAAGAAGTTTCACCCAGGGGATGCATCTGTTTAAAGATAGTTTAAATGTAATCAAATTGGTCAAGTCTGAGGACCAGCAGAGCTCTGCCATGAGGGGCAAAGCAAAGGGACTGAATAAAAATAATAAAATCTGTGCTCACACGAGATTCTGGGGACTGTGCCGTGCACTTTGCTATGAACTGAAATACCCAAAGGATAAAACAGCAGCTGGGATTAAAACAAAGCTGGCATCAGTCCAAAGTACCAGTAAATCACGTGGGATTATTACTTCACTAGAGATTTTACTGGTGTGGAAAGAAAAGAAAGTAGAAACCGATTTCTGCTAAACAAAGGAGTTTAGCAGGAGGAATCTCCAGCAAAACTAAGCCTTCATCCTGCAAAATCTCTACACAGGTCTTAACTGTGAAATTAACAATGTATGAAGCTCTAAATCCACTGTTTCCAAACAGGACTGGGGGCTGACAAGGGCTGCACCATTCCATAAGGGATTATTTTTCTCCATGAGGTTTATAAAATGACATACAAAGGATAGGAAATAATCAAATGTGAATAGATTTCTTATCTACAAAATCTGCTTTTCTGTTTATACAGATGTTGAATGTGAACACAAAGGAGAGCAAGCATTTGGCATGTTAGAGGAGAAAGGCGGAAGAGGTGAGGAGGAAGGAGCATATGGTAAAAAAACAGGATGTAAAAGAGACCCTTAAAAACACAGTGGAGCAGAACAGTCCTTAAAATAATCTGGCTGATGGGTATGATGAATGATGCAGAGCCAGTGCTTGCTGTAGTCAGGTGTCCAGATGAAACATCCTCCTTTGACCACATTCCCTGGGAGGCTTCAGTCTGGACCACATGCCAGCAACCAGCCACAGCTTGTAGCTGGTACCATATGACAACAGATGTTTAACAACATCCTCTGAGAAATAAATTTGTGCAAAACACCGGTAAACATGTGCTGATACCCAACAGCATCAAATCAGTGGGTAGACTGGGTTTTGTCATGGAGAACAGGATTGAAGAGCAATTAGAAGTGGACCAGTACTGTCTCTCTCTGGCTGGAGTCTGGTGGGTGTCTGATGTGCTGCCTTGTCTCGTTACTGAGGCTGGTACAGCCTTATTGACAATATATCTGGAGTAATTATTTTTTAAATGGAAACTAAACCATCCCCTCTTATCGCCAAGGCAAACATTATGTTTCAGAGCTTTTTTTTGTAAATCAGTTGTTCCACATAGGTTTTTGGTCACAGCTATGGTGGAATGTGCCTTGGGCTTTGCTTTGCTAAGAAGCACAGATTAATCCCATGCCACTCTTTCTTCCAAGGCTCCAGCACAAGTGGTTCAAAGGAAAGTATTAGCGCAGACTGCATTGAACTGTGCATTAATTGAGCTTGCTGCAAGGCAGGCATACACAAAGTGGCTGCAAGTCAAGTATTGCTTGAGGAGGAGAATGAGTATTCTGGGGTGAGAGTAACCTGGCCACAGCCTCCGGCCCAGAATTTTGCTGAATTCATCGCCTGGTATCTTCTTAGAGCCTAAGTATTAGGAGTCCAAATGTCTGAGTAGGATATGGGAAGTGGATACTGTGAAAGTCTCCATCTGCGTCACTGCATTATCTCATAGTGACAGACACTTCAAGGTAATGCCACTCATATGAAATTCACACCAACTATTCCTGTCTCAAGATTTCGTATCATCTTTTAGGATGGTATCTGAGCCCTCTACACAGACAATACCATTTGGAAACTCTAATACACAGGTGTAGTTAGTCCATGGATTTTCCTCTCCTTGTGCTATGAGGGCTTCAGTTTTTCAGCTTTTTTTCTTCTCCTTTAAATCCTTCTCTGTTTGATGAGCTGGTTTTACTGTGTAGTTGAATAAGCTCTTGGGGGTGGATGATGAGCAACTAGAATTCACAGTTTCTTTTAGAAATGTGACCAAGAAGGTAACTTTATATCATAACTATTAATGAAAAGAATTGTAAAAGAGGACGTAAGAGTCTCTCTTTCCTTGTAGCTTCGTGCTCCTATTGGAGTACATCTAATCAACAAGATTCAGAATGAAATTCCTGCCTATCCTTTCTTGGAGTCTCTGGAGCATACGAGTATACTTCGTGCAGCCATGGTCCCTTTTGCCAAACCCACCTATCTGTAATCCTATTCTATTTTATCACCGATGTAATGACATTTACTGGAAAGCATGTTAGGAAAAAACAGTCTGAGCCGGTTCCTTTCAAACCCCTGCAATTTAGCCTGCAAGCCGGAAGATGGCAGCAGTAAAGCACGGTTAAGGCCTTTTTTGTCCACAAGCCTTTGTTTCAAACCATGTTTTTGTTCAAAAAATGGCAGATTTTTAAAAAAGATGTAATTTTTAATAGTGCCATCAAGTATGACAGGCGTCCTTCCAATAGAGGAGAATCCATGACTGCCTTTCATCCTGATGGGAACCAGCATCAGGAGCAGAATATCTCTTATTACATGTAAGAGCTTTTAAAAAAATCATGTTGCCCTAATATCGTCAAAAAACTAGTGTTTCATCCTATCCATACCCCCATATTTATGTAAACGTTCATATACATATAATTATGTGATAGAGCAAACATTACTCAAATTCAAGGATTTTTCCTTTTTTTAAATTAAAAAAAACACCCTATTTGGATTGCAAGCATTTCTCCCATTTCTTTAAAGCTCAGAAAAAGCAGAAAGGGTCTGCAGTGGGAATATTCTCTAAGTCTTTGGCTGTGAGTCGGTCAGCTTAACCCACAGCTTAGCAGGGTGTCAGCTGTCAAAGAACGTGGTGATGCCAAGAGACATTGTGTTTGATTGAGGCTGTTGTCACAGAAGGAAAAGCCAAGGAATGAGGCACTGTCACTGAGTCTGTGTCCCCTTCTGCAATAATAACTTAGTATGGTTACTAGACCGTATTCTCACGGTTTACTCTCTGACGTGACTGTCAATATGCTTGCTGAGCCTTGGCATGACAAGGCCTGCCCTTCTTCTAGTTCTGACCTAACCAGTTGCCTTTCTTTGTTGGATCCTTGCAAATGTCATTGCATTTCACTCTCACTTCAGAGAGATTTGAAGCAATTCTATCTACTCTTTTCTGTCACTTTAAGGGGACAGTTCTGGAAGCACTCCTGTGTGAAGCAAACCAGATGCTGGTTTTGACAGTGTGTGATACTGTCTGTGGTATAAAAAATATGTCTATAGATGACAGTGTTTTCCCATCTGCCATGTACCTCACACTCTTCACTTTAGTGAGGATGACTTTCCCTGGGACAATTTTCTGTAACTATTACTGAGGAACCAGGTGCCTTTTTCTAGGCAGAGCTCCTCAAGCACTCTGGTTGTGCAATGTGTCATTGCAGTGTGCCCTTCCCTCGAGAGTGATGAATTCTGCACAATTTCTTCTCCCTGGGCTAAGCTGTATGCTTTAGTCTGACAGACAAGATTCATATGTCTTCAGTTAACAGGGTCAGGAGTCCAAGTAATTTCTGGTTTTCACTGGATATAAAATACATATGTAATGGCACAACATGCCAGTGTTGCCTTTATTTTGTAACACTGATATATGTGAACTATATTCATGGCTGTGGCATGGAAATAGCTTGGGATATTCACATAGTATTTTCTACAAGAAGTTGTTTATATTGTGCGGCACATTTCTGCTGCTCAGCTGCTACCAGTGAGCGTTTCTTAACTTCCTCAATGAGCCTGAGCAGGCTGACTGACATCAGTCAAAGATCAAATCCCATGTGATTAACTGTGCAATAACCACAGCTAATATGGCCTTACCCTGTATACCTCTAGTAATCCATGTAAGACCTAACTAATCTAGTCAAAATAATAATTTGTAAGGGGTGCATCAGTTGTCAGAAAGGGAGAAGAATAGCTGTGAATTCTTCTGCCTGTCCCAAACTCGGGGCTCCTAATGATGAAAGTTGCATCTTCCCACAGCACACGGGTGCTTCAGAGAGGCAGCCACAAGTCCCTGCTGTGCACTTACTCCTCCTGGGTAACACAGACGTGTAACCTGATCCATCACTGAATTACTCCAGAGTTCAGACAATAAGATTCAACTAATTTTACAAAGCTCTGCTTATTACTTGCTCTAATGAAGATGCCATGGATCCTGATGACATAAGCTATAAAATTACCAGTGTGATTTGACTAATATATTGGCCATGGAAGGGAAGGGAAAAAGGCTGTTCAAAAGCTAGTACCATCCTATGTCCTGAGAACCAAATGGATTTCCAAGCAATTTTTACAGATACCCTGAGCTGCTATTTCAGAAAAAAAAGGTTTGTAATGAAGAAGACAAGTTAGGTCAGAAATGTGGAGACCATATTGTTTACAGAGCTTATTTTACAATCCTAAGTGTTGTAGTCTGGTACTACAAATTTTCATAAAACAAAAACATCCAAAGGTAATGAATGGACGTATTCCCTTAGAACTGGGGAGGATGGAGTTTATGAAAACTGAGTAGACAATTTATGAAATCAGAGTAGACAGCACCACAAATGCCATTCAGTCACACATCTTCCTTAGATACACTGGCTCTGCACATGCCTGCAGGTAAGACTGAGTGATCTTCCCTGTTTTGCTGTATTTAAAAACAAGATTCGAATCACATTCTCTCAGCAGAGAGAGCTTCTATGTAACAATTGTTGTCAGTAATAGCAATTGAACTAATGCTCTCCTTATATCACCAGTCAGTGGGGCCAGACAATAAAATAATTTAATTTTAAATTTTAAAAATCCCTTTTAATTTAATTTTGCAATGGGAATCATTGGTACTACTTGGCAAAATCCCTGCACAGAAGGAATATATTTTTGAAATAAATGAAATAAAATCCCTGCACACTGATGCTATCTTGATAGTGCCTAAAAATCCATCACTGTGTCAACTTTCATTTCCTGATCAAATCAGAATATGTGAACATTATCTAAAAAGCTGTCTGTAAAAACTTGATAGAAACATATTGAGCACTGCCTGGGAAAACCCTGAGTCACTCATGACTCTGAGGAAATGTATTAATGGACTTTTCCTATGCATCTAATCAGAAAGTGGTTTTCTTCACTACAGGTGGTTCTACTTCCACTGAGTTTCAAAATAGAAAATGATTTAGCTGCTCTGTCTGAGGTAGGGCAGATGTTCCCATATATCGAATGGATCCCAGTGCCCTCCAGAGACAGTGCTTTATTCAGTACAAGCTGGGGTGTATTACAACAGCTTAAACCATTCTTATTTCCAGTTGTCCCTGTGGAACTATCAGAAGTTCAAATTTGTGGACAAATTGGCTTCTCAGTGTGTGCACACTCAGCCTGTAAGGCCTTGATCCCTCCATCTCCCTTTGGGTGCTAAGCCCCTGCATCTGCCAGTGCTGCCCTTGAGCCAGCCTGTTCCCAGTCTGACTGTGGGGGACAGGATGCAAGCAGGAGGCTGCTCTGTTGATATCTCCAATTCCTTCTGTTCCACAGAACATGTCACTGCCTGTTCCAGAGGGATGCTATGCATGGAAACACCTGCAAACCTTTGTGCAACTATGGGTCCAGGGAGGCAAGGGCTGTCTTTGTGGGAACAGCTCTCAGCCACAAAAATGCTGAACTAGAAAAACCCTCCAAGAACTGCTCAGGAAGTCTGGAAATAAAAGCTGAGCTTTTGGTATTCATTTCAGGTTGAGCTACTGACTCTGGAAAAGAAAGGAATTTGAGATCTGTGACAATTATCAGACAATTATTGTAGACTGTCAGTAGCGTGCCTGGCTCGCTATTCCTGCACAATTTGAGAAAAAGGTGTTTCATACTGAGGGATACTGTTGCAGAAATGTTATTTATTGTCATTGCACACATGGGAAGAACTTCATCACCCACAGTCAAAGCTGGAGAGCAGCCGGTGACATATAATCAAGGTCTTAAGGAAGTATCTGTGGCAGGCACTTGATTACAGAGCACAGTGCAGTGATTATAAACCAAGGTACTCCCAGATCAAAAACCTTAGTTGGTACATTTTAAGCTCTATGAATAATTTAAAATATTCTTCTGAGCCAATTTCTACATTCAATATTTGGAAATAAACCAATTCTCCCCACACACGGCTAGAGCTTCAAAGTGATAAGAATTTGCACATGTAATCCTTACCTAGTTGCTCAGTAGGACATTAGCCACATGCTTACATTAATGGTTAGGCTTTTCCATAACACAGGGGAGAATACCATAATTGGTGGCAATGCAGACCCCACCTGCAAGGCCTGGAATATTGCATTCCCCACATTTGCCTTAAGTCATTAGTTGGAGCTGCGAAAATAGGATGTGACATCCGCCTGGGTTTGTGTGTGCAAAACAGCAGCTGTGTGAGACGTGATAGGCAGTAATTGGCTGCCTGCAGAGCAAGAAAACACCCACATAAATGACGTCTCTCTCTTCTAAAACATTAGGCAAGGAAGCCTTTCAACAAGGGGCAAGCAGCCTCTCAGGAAACAACTGTCAAATCTGCTTACATCATTGTGTCTCATTAAACTGGGAAATGCAACTCTTCTAATCATTAGTTCAGACAGCGCATCATCCCACCATTCATCAAGACAGTATTATTGTAATGGATTATTTGTGTCAGTGTTCACCATGGCACAGTTCTTAGAGACTCCTGTAATGCAGCCATTTTTCCTTTTACAGGAAGCAAATGAACTATTTAAATCTAGGGATTCTTAGGAAGGAAATAGAAAACAACACAGAAAGCATCACTACATTGCCGAAAGTATTCACAATGGACCCACACCTTCAACACTGTCATCTCTTCAAACAACTCTGTCACAACAAGGGTATAGAAGAGTCAAGAAAAGAAGCAGAAGAGATCAAAGGAATGGCACCTCTATTAGGAATGAGTATGCCATCCAAGTGTCTTCAAAACCAAAGTGAAACAGCTTGGAGGTGGGAGTGCTGTCATATGGGTCTACAAAATCTCAGTGACAATAAGAAATTAACATGGAGTGTTATTCACCATTTCTCATAATTCAGAAATCATACCTATAAAATGAACTTGTTATGTTCAACACTGTTCAATTCCAAGCAGTCAAAAGGATGTACTTTCCATATAGTACACAGCCAAACAGTAGAACACATGCTACAGAGTACTTTGGATGCTGAATGATGAGTGCTCTCCAAGTGTCTGTAGAAGATAAAACCTCTGACAGCTAAAATAGCTGTTATATCAACTTCATGATGAGGAGCTGCTCTGGACTGCTGAAACGTGGGAGGTGCAATATGTGTCCTATTCTTACACTCTTCCTTAAACACTGACTTCCATGAGCTAGTTGAATCTTTAATGTGAGCCAACAGACTTAGTGGCATGTTTCAGTGGTGTAAATAAACTTTTACTGATGCTATCATTATTATAATGGAAGTAACAAAACAACACCTTACATCATTAGAATTATTTATTTTTAAAAACAAGCTGTTTTCACTAATGTAAAAAAACATCAAAAGCCTCTTTGCCTGGAACTGAAAAGTAATATGGAGCCAGGAACAACTGGTATTACAGCCAAGACCTTGAATCAGTAGTACAGTTATTTCTCTCTATCTTTTCAGATTATTGCTTAATTATTTTTTTTTTATTTTAAATTTGTAAGCTGCAATGTTCTCCTTTTTTTGACTTGTAGCCCCCACCTGACACCAATTTTCCTCTTAGAAAGGAAAATCAACACAGATTCTAGAAGCATCTAAAATATGTAGTTAAGAAAACATCTCACCATACTTCCAACACTTTTCAGCTGTGATGCCAGGACGAGGCATGACAATAGCTGTGACTCCTTAGGTTGCTGTCACCCAGAGCCTTCAACCACTGGATCTCATTGAGTGCATGTTTTGGGGCAGGGACCTTATACAGCCTACAAGCAATACCGTGGTGTAGTCCCAAGAAAAATAACATCTGAAAGTTATCTTAAGCTCTCTAAAGCTCTGCTCCTCCTCAGCCATGTGTGGTAAGTCATAAAAGGAAAAAGAAAATAATAGCAACATAGTCAGCAGTGTGACCTTTACATCTGCAAACCCATTGGATGTCAGAAGAAATTGTCTCCTCATACAGGAAACACTGAGCAGATAGAGACTACAGCAAAAGCTGGCTGGCTGGCCAAATCCAGGTTCTGGCACCTAAATGCCACAGATGCCTGCTAGGTAACTGATAAGCAGAAGCATTACATTTGCCCTGTGTTTTGGCACTCTTCAGGTTTACAAGAGTAAACCACTGGCTTTTGACAATAGCCAAAATCAGGGGCTTTTTAAAGTCACAATATTAAGAAAGGTGGGTGTTTTCATATTGTGTCCTCACTGCTTATTTGCTTCAACTAGCACGAAACCTTGTAGTTTAAATAATCAGCAGTGGTGCGATAATACAGTTAATGAAAACAGAAAAACATGCTTGTGAAGGATAGAGAATGAGTATAAAATGGGATGAGCTTTTTATTTTTCTTCACGACTTTTATTTAAGGGCTTTGAATTAGCTAAGACCATGGGTTCTACAAACAGTGTCCACTTGATATGTCTGGTCCACTACTAATATGCAATGCAAAAAGGAAGGTAAGGACGGAGAATAGGAATACAAGGAATGAAGGTTCCAGTGTTTGTCCCAATAAAGGCCAGCTATAGAATTGGCTGCCGCCTGGGCTGTCCAGTGGTTGGCACCAGCCAGCATCCCACTGCCTGCACTGGAAAAGGTCAGAATGAGCTGCCTGGGACTGTGTGGTGGCTAAGGAACTGAGTCAGGCATTCACATCCCTCTTCATACTGTGAGGCTGTCATCCCTGCAGGAGAAGAAGAAGGTGTGAAAGGAGGCTATCATGATCATTGTTAGGAGCAACCTGCACAATGACTATGACTTGAGCATCCCCCAAGACAACAGGAGGAGCGGACGCTATCCCTCCACTGCCAGCTCTGTCAGCTCTGTTCTGGCTTCCCATTCTCTGATGGAATAACATCAAAAACAAGAATAAGATCTGGCCTGAACTTGGGTTTTTTCCTTTGCTACTCTTCACTCGAGTGACAGCAGTGCTGGAAGGGGAGTAGGGACCACTTGGCAGTGAGGGAAGGGATGAGGCTTCTAATGGGAACTGGTGTGAGATGGCACGGGGCTGGGATGCCTGGGGGTGATAGGTGACTGTATCTCAGGAAGTGAGAAGCATTGGGATCTTGTACTTTTGGAAAATGGAGAGATATAAGAAGGGAAAGGAAATATCAGGGAGTTATTTTGCTCTAGTACTTTGTGCAGAAAAAGTCACTTTTGGCTGTGCAGCTAAGGAACCTGGACTGGCTCTTCACTCTGCAGAAAATACAGAGAGAACCTTTCATACTCTTTATGCAGTAACCCAAACAGCAAACATGGACCAAACTCTGAATCTAAAACAAATGTTTTAATTCTGTATGATGCTGAATATCACAAACTTGTGTGGGGCTGTGGATCTTCGGAGGCACCTCAGTGTGTCAGGGTCTTGCAGTACTGAGGCAAGCTAGTGAGATTGCTAGTACAAAGCAACGTGAAACCTGGGAAAGTGAACTGAATAGGACCCATGAGACCCATATGCACTCCATGTGGGCATGTGGGTGGGAATGTGCACGGGAAAATCCCTTCCCCTTCAAGTGCTTCTTTTTACCTATTCCCGTAATGAACAGAAAAGTGTCCACCTCCACCAGAAAGCTATTTGGAAAACATAACCATCAAGGAAAAGAAAAGCATTTCATTGAGTTTTCTCAGGCACTTTGTGCTAAAGGTATTTTACATTATTCCAGTGTCAGAGTCAGCCATAAAATTAACATATTTAGAATATAGTCTCAGAGGTGTGACTGCCAAAGTCACTGTGTGGCACCGGGCAGAGTCTCTTGCATGTCCTTCCTAATAGAAAACAGTGGTAATAACATCTCAGTGAGTAGCTGTAGGGTTTGCTGTTAATGATTATACACTGTTTTGAAAGTTCAGACTTGCCATAAAAGTACTGCTATGGGGGTCTGTGTACATGTGAAATGAAATTATGCTCTCAGTCTCACTGCTGGAGGGGAACAATAAAAACTTGCCCAGAGGTCATTGGCAGTTTCTGAAGGAAAGACATAGGCAGTCAAAAAAGCTGCCCTATTCCTTCAGCTCTGCCAGGTTAGGGGCAGGCTGGTGATGCTGCTACCTGGAAATACTTGAATTAAATGTGCCTGCACTACTCACATTTGGCAAACACATTTTTTCCACCCCTTTTTTCCCAGCACATAATTCATTCGGAAAGCAATAGAAAATAGTTAAAAGGAAATCCCTTCTCTGGAAGTGAATGCCCTTGCTAAACTTGCACTCCCAACACAAAGGCCAGGGGCCTGCCTTAGTTTTCAGAAGCAATGTAGGTCAATACAATGTAGAGATCATGCCAAATATCCTTTACCTGTCCTCTCAGATAGGCATGTTATTTTTTCCCAGATGAAAATGCTAGACTGAAATTTGGCAAGAAGACAAAACAACCATACACAGGCTGGTAATGATGATATCATTGGGTGTCCTGTAGCTTTGAGTTATTAACAGCACAGCAAAATTCATTAGCATGTCAAAGCACCAGAGCCCAGAATGCACACAGGCCGGCATAAAGAATTAGGGCATGAAAGACAGCTTATGTGGAGAGTCAGTGACAACGAAAAAAAGGGAATATTGTGCTTGGGGCAATTCTCATTCATCAGAGTCTTGTCAGTGTGGTTAGAGAATAGAGAATAAATGTGTCTAACCACGTTTTGTTTGGCCACACTAGAAAGCAAAGGTTATGAGGGTATCCTCCAGTATTTTCTATTCAGAAGATGCAGATGTGTACAGAACCCTTTTCTCTTCCTCATCAGCAATTTCCTTTCTGCTGTATAGTACATGATGCCATACCATAATATAGAATGTATAGCAATCAGTCTATTTTCTGTCTCTCTAGATTGATGTATTTATACTCTAGATTGATGTATTTATACTCTCTGGCGATGTAATCACTGCAGGCTCCCTGAAGTCATCAGGACAGTGTTGATTTAGAGTGTAAGATCTCCAGACCAAAGCCACATGTGGTCATGCTGCAATCTGCCAATGTATTGCAAGCTGTTGCAACAATTGTGCTGGTGATTTTGGTAACACTCTTCTCCTGTAGATACTGGTGGTGATAATTAACCAGACAACAGTCCCTCTGAGTTACTGATCTATCAAAGGTCATTTCAGCGCTGAGGTGTGCTTGGTGCTGCATGTTTTCCAGGCAAGACACAAAAGTGATTTTGCATTTATCGTAACTGTTCCATGAGGAAGTGTAATGCTAATGAAATCTGGTGTTCTACTTAGATCCTAAACTGGAAAATTGCCACTCTGCCTATTTGAAAGTTTGTTTGCTTGCTTCCAGTGCACTGTTCTCCTATTGGGGGTTGAGAACAGGGTATATCCTTCTTCAAAACTTGATAAGTACCTCTAAATTCAGGTTGCATGACTTTGGCAGCACTACCATTTTTATCTGTGCAGGGTAACATGAAGTGAGAGATCGTTTTACTGACATTAATGTTCAGTGGAACTGGAGCAGCCCAGTATGAAAAATGGATATTAGTTAACTAGCAGGTGTTAGGTATGAGTAATGAAAGAAATGTGGGAGGCAAACTTTGCCCACTCACTTTGTGTAATACTTGTATCTCTGCAAAGAATGGCCTCTTTGTGCAGGCATAAGCCTTGCATTCATTTCCTGCTCTGATCTTATCTGGAGAATTTCAGTGACCCTGATATGCCATTAAATTTGGGTACCTATACACTGAACTACTCCTTCCGTTTTTGTTCATGTCTTGGCATTACTGGTCATCCCATTTTTCTCCTCCGCAGACAGATCAACACCCTGTAATATTCTTGGGCTGCTTTTGTGTGTGTCATAGCACAAAGCAAATGGGATCTGGTAATAGCAGTCAGAGCTTTTGAAATGGAGCACACCGTAATGCGATCACACATGTAGCCAGACACACACTGCTCTCAGCCTGCAGCAGCCTCAGAGGTTTGTTATTTTAAAGATACAAAAACTGTCTGTCTATGGCCTGCCTATAATCCATAGCCTAAATATCATCTATCTGTAGTCCACCATGCAATGCTTCTAATTTACTTCTGCAGTAGGGATTTTCCCACAAAGCAGGGCCACGGTTCTCAACTATTTGGGTAGATATGCCAAGAAAGAAACAGTCTAGAGCTTTTCAGTATCAGTGTATGCTGTTAGATACACCATTATCCAGGGTTTTGAGTATCTCCAAGAATGGGGACTTCTCTGGGCAGCCAGTTCCAATGTTTAGCTACTCTACACTAAGAAAGTAAGGCTTTGAGTGTCTAAATGAAATTTCCTATATCCTCAATCTCTCATCTCTTACAGGAACTATTTTTTCTTAGACAAATGTCTTTCCCTTTGACTTAGCTAACATGCATTTCAACAATCTTTTAAAAATCACCATAAGCCAAGATAAAGACCTGTTTTCCCATCCTCAAGAAATTCATATTAGATTTGAATACATGGGAGTAATCTGACATACTTGCAGTTAAATAAATTTCTGCCATGATACCTTAAATTGAGCCATAGACATGACTCTCTGCCTTCTCTAATTTCGATCAATGCACTCATATACCACCATTGTCTAATTATCATAACATGTTATGTTTAAAACCACATGATAAGATGTTCTATTTACTTCAGTTTTAATATTAGTTCATGTTTCTTTTGTTCCCTTGCTAAATGTTGCAGCTGTTATTATTAATTTCTTTATTAGACTCCTACATAGATTTAAAGGGGTGTTTGCATTCCAATGGGTAAAACTCAAAATTACTTTTCAGGCATCTATCTTTCAGACCATGTTTTTAATGGGCCATTACTCTGAAAAACAGAAATAAAGTAAACATCCAAACTGGATATTCCGATAGAGAATCACATGAATATTTAAAAAAAAAAAAAGTGTATTTTATAATATGTAGATTTAAAGTGCTGCTAAAAATGTCAGAAGAAGAAAACTTCAAAGTACCTCATGGTTTTCACCGACAGAAATGGAAAACTGCTGGCTTCATTGACAGAAAAGACAAACTTCAAAGTGGATAGTCATCTTCAAAAGCCAGATGCTCTCAATGTACCTGGTCTGCAAATGAAGAGAATGGATGCCTTTCCTTGGTTGTCAACCTCTTTCTTTATAAGCACTAAATTCTCTTAGAAGCAAAAGTAATAAAAGAAAAAGCACCACACATGCCAAAATACCATAAATGTAATTTTTTATTCAATAACCTCCAAAACCATTTTAAAGATATTTAAAACCATATTTTTTACCAATTAAGTACGAAATATCAACCTGCTCACATGAGCTGTAGCAGCTTCCACTATTAGTTAAAATAATGAATGTACCCATCAATACTCCTGGTCACGGGCTCGTGTTTTTCAAGCCAAAGAACAGGGAGTCAGATGCTGCTGGTTTTCTCTTAGGAGTCTTTGATGCTTCTATATGTAGGTGGTGCCTGACACACACCGCTCCGATCTGCAGCAGAGCCTTCTCTCTCTCATTCAAAGAGATGTTTGGCTGTGATCAACAGCAAGCAGTGAATGCCTCCACAGCTCTGGAAAGGTAGTGAGAGAAGGAGTAGATATGATGCAGGAAATGTGCCCTTTGCAATTCTTATAAAAACACGTTTCTATTGATAAAGAACAACATCCCAAGAAGAGAGATTAGTTTTAAGGCATGGTTTTCCATTCAATCCCAGGAGCTGTCTGGATTAGCAAATTCAACAGGGCCCGGAAACTGGCTTGAGCTCTGTGACTCCATACCATTTAGTTGTCAGTAGTTGGCCCTTTTCCCATATCTTGCTGGCAAACATCTGCTCAGTGTGGTGATATTCAGCTGACCCTAGCATGGCTGTCATTCCCTCAGGGAAGTTGATAGGTCTGTGTGTAGAGTAAACTTCTGCCTACTGTATGTGCCAGCTGTTTGTGATAAATCTGTGGGAGGAAAGAAGATGGGATGATTGATGTGGCCTTGACTTTTTTTGTCTCTGATCTGCCTTCACTGCTGGAGGAGGAGCAGGAGAAGGTGGAGGGCAGAGAAGCAGCTTCCTCTTGAATTGCAACAAGATATAATTGCTTTCTATAGAACTGACAGGAGAGGCAAGAGATATTTGACCTGAGGGATAATGTTGGCAAAAAACCATGAGAGTATTAACTGCAGGAAATTATAAGATGATTTTTATCTGCCAGAGCAGTCTGACTCTAGAGGAGCCTTCTTCTAGAAGTCATGCTGGCAAAAACCCAAACAAGTTCTTAGACTAAACTTCATGAAAAAGTCTCACAGCATCATGGTTTCCTGTGACAATTGAGAACTGGACATGGTGTCTCAGCAGTTCCCCTTTAAGCCTGTGTTCTGCAAATGCAGAATGAGTCTACATAGTCATTGCATGATCCCTGTGAGTTTCCTTATCTGAACGACTGGTGCTCATGACCTTCACCTTTGTCTTCTCACAAGGCTGCAGTCGGAAGTTGCTGCGTGCTGTTCTCTTCAGGAACATCTTGCAGAGACACACTGTGCTTTTTTTCAGGAAAAGTTTATAGATGTTCTTTCTTTTTACTTGTTAAGATCACAGTGAGCAATGTTATAAATAGCTTAAACTTGTGAAATTTATTCAGAGAGCTTTGATAGTAACTTCTTTTTGGAGCAAGGCTACCAGATGAAAGCTCCCAGATCTTGCTTGTTTGCTGATGTGGTAAAGTGAGGAGATTTCGTGGGAAATGTAAGACCACTTTAGAAAGTGGCAGTTTTAACACAACATAGGTCCAGGGTGTTGTAAATTCCAGCCCCATCTTTTAAGAACGGCTATGTTTCTGTCCCAGAGAGAATAAAAAGAGTCTCTGGTGCAGAGAGGCAGGTTTGGAAAAGGCAGACACTAACTCAATACTGAGTTAGTGCCTGTCACAGTGACCTATGCTCCTGGCTTTGTGTAGGTGTGGAAATGCCAGTGGGAGGATAGCAAAGGCTTTTGTGCCCGCCTCAAGAATCAAACAAAAATCTTCCACTTTTCGTGCTTTAAAGATGCTTGGCTTGCCCTATGACATTGAGTGCATTGTATGGAAAGGTTTTCCTTCAGGAACACATACACATTCCACTCACAAATTTTTTCACAGTTCAGAAGCTACAGTGCAGATAGATTTATGTATATAGTGCTCAATATTCTTTTTGCATTGTACGATAGAGAAGCAGCATGGAAACACTTTAGGAACATGCAGCTCTTCAAGACTGCTTTAGCATGGATCCTTTCGAACGGGCATAGTCCTTCCAGAATGGGCTGCTCCAGTGTGGGTCCCCCTGGGGAGCCACAGGTCCTGCCAGGAGTCTGTTGCAGCATGGGCTCTCTGTGGGCTGCAGTGTATCTTCACCACCATGGTCCTCCATGGGCTGCAGGGGTACAGCCTGTTTCACCATGGTCTTCTCCACAGCCTGCAGGGAAATCTGCTTTGGCACCTGAAGCACCTCCTCCTTCTTCACTGATCTAAGTGTCTACAGGCTTGTTTCTCTCACATATTTCTCACACCTCTCTCACACAGCTCCTACGCAGCACTTTTTACTTTTTCTTAAATATATTACCGAAGTGTTGCCAATGGGCTCAGCTTTTGCCAGCAGTGGGTCCATCTTGGGGCCTGATGCAACTGGCTCTGTCCATCATGGGGACAGCTTTTGGTGTCTTATCACAGAAGTCATCCCTGCAGCTTTCCTGCTATTAAAACCTTGCCATTTACATCCAATAAAAACTGCCTAGGGATGGATTTCCAGTGTACAAAATCTGAACATGATAAAGGTTGTTCTCAAGAAAGTGGGACTTTTTACATTGCTTACAGAAGGATTCTGGACACTAAAACTGTCCAGGGCTGCCAAGATGAGCAGGATCTGCAGGCCCTTTCAGTGTGGCAGGGAGGCAGTGCCATATGAAAATGTGACTCCCCAGTCTGAACAGGAATTGAAAGGCACTGTTTGCTGTCCCACACCCTGGGATCTCAGCACACTGATAGAATGACAAAATATCCTGAGTTGGAAGGGACTCACAAGGATCAACTATGTCCAACTCCTGACCAGCACCATCCCCAAAAGTCACACAATGTGCCTGAGAGCATTGTCCAAACACTTCTTGAATTGTGGAAGACTTGGTGCTGTGCCCACTTCCCCAGGAAGTCTGTTCCAGTGCCCAACCACCCTCTGGGTGAAGAAGCTTTTTCTGATATCCAGCCTAAACCTCCCCGACTCAGCTTCATGACATTTCCTTGGATCCTGTCACCGGTCACCAGAGAGAAGAGATCAGTGTCTGTCCCTCATCTTCCCCTTAAGAGGAAGTTATAGATTGTGATGAGGTCTTCCGTCAGTCTCTTCTCCAGGCTGAACAATCCAAATTACCTCAGCCCCTCCTTGTATGTCTTCCCCTCCAGACCCTTCACCATCCTTATTGCCCTCCTTTGGACACTCTCTAAGAGCGTAATGTCCTTTTTTACATTGTGTCATCCCAAACTGCCCCCAGCACTTGAGGCAAGGCCGCCCCAGTGCAGAGCAGAGCAGGACAATCCCCTCCCTTGCCCCACTGGTGATGCTGTGCCTGATGGACTCCAGGACATGCCTGGCCCTCCTGGCTGCCAGGGCACTGCAGGCTCATGTTCAGCTTGCCATAGGACCCCAGTCTTCTCTTCACAGCTGTGATGTAGAGTTGTGCTGTGCACCTCTAACATGCTGGAATCTGTTCTTCCTGAGCAGTAGCAGCATCTGTGTGCCTAAGACCAAGCTTCCTAAGGGCAGTCTTTCAGAGTTCTGTGTTGTTTGTGGAAGATGCTTCAGTTCTCTATGGTTCAATTTCCTTGTCTGTGTATTTGTGAGTGCAAGAGCAAATTTGTGAATGTTTAAATGAGTGATTTCCAGAATGAAAGCTGCTATAGAGGCAAAGGCTTAAGTTTAAACTCCCCAGGGCAGGCATTACTGCTTATTTGTAAAATCGAGCTCAGTGTGAGCACTCTTCTGTAATAATAGCATTGACAATGAAAAATATACTTCAAAGTCTGTTAGTCCTATCATTTGGTTCATCTTATGGCAGCAGATTTCCAATTTGAACTGCGAACCTGGCAGCTGCTTTCCACAGCTTTCTGTATGCACAAAGAATAGTTTGCAAATCTGGGGCCACATATAGTTAGAGATGAGGGAACAGGTTTTGACAAAATTTGGAATAAATTGGTTATTTTTCATGGGTCTCAGCATGACTTAAATAGTAAGTGGTATTGAAAAAGTACTGCTAGCTGGAGAAATTACATGGACCTAGTTCTCCTTTGTATGAAAGGGAAACGTACAAAACAAATATAACTCTTTTTTGCCATATAAATCTTTTAAAACAAGGTATTCCACTGAAAACTGTAATCTTGTAAATGAAGCACAGGTAGAATGAAACCTTTTTGAAACTAGGCCCTTGGCAGGACAGAAAAAAATTTTCCCTTCCTATGTGTTTGCTCGGGATAGATTTACTCCTCAAAAGACTGGCAGCACCATTTCCAATTCAAAAGTAATCTCTGATTTCCCATCCCTAAGGGATTAATAGGGATGACGCCTGGCTCCACATTTCAGTGCATTATGTATCAGCCCTGGAAGCAAGGAGAGGGTGAAAGATCAGGCTTTTAACCTGCCTCTGAGTAGTTCTTGGTGTGTCCCCTTGACTGCAGGCATGTGGCAGCTGCCCATTGAGGAATACCCTTCCAGCATGTCCACTTCAAGCAGAGGCTAGCAGTTGGAGCCTGGGGATGCTGGAGCTTGGAGGGGCACAGCTGTGGGGACATCCTCTCTGCATCCGTCCTCTCACCATGCTGGCGAGGGCTGGGGCTCCATCCGTCCACGGGAGAATGTCCACAAAACTCCTAAGAGTTTGCTTCAGCCACAAGAAAATGTCTTTTGTTATTTGGTTTTTTCCTTGCTTGAGGCAGTATTTTTTTAACTCTGTGGGATGGCTTAACTGCTCCAGGAAGCAGCCTTGCAGCCTCATTTGGAAGTGCTGGGAAAGACAGGATCTTAGTTTATTTTCTTAAGCTAAATTTTTTAAAACCTGTGGAAAGAAAAAACACAAAGCAAGAAGAAGGGGGAGAAATAGGTACCCGTGTACATGCAGGGGCAGAGGTTATGGGGCACAGGTGGGGAGCACATTGCACCATCGCAATGCGGCGGGTGGCAGGTGCACAGGGAGAGGCTGCCCCTGCCCGTCCTGCTGGGCTGCAGCACAAAGGCTCCGCCAGGAGCCCGGCCCTGGAGCGGGTGGCCATGGAAACCCCTCAGCAGGGCTGCCAGCCAGAAAGCCAGAAACCCTACCCCATCACTGGGGCCCACCAGCGAGTTGCTGGGGTTACTGGGGGGCAGCAGTGGGAGGGAGGCCCCCAGGCCTGCCAGGAGCCCCAGGCTGCCATCCTGATGCACGGCTTGAGCTGCCTGAGGAAAGGCCCCAAAGCAGCCGAGTGATTTTCTGAGTTAGCAGAGTTTCCTTTGACCTTGCGTTTAAAACATCCGACTCCTTTCCGGGGTGCTAATGAGGAAACACTAAAGGACTCGTGAGGGAGAAGGGGGAAGGGCTTTTTTCGGCTGGTGTCACTCTGGCACAGACTGTATGTCCTGCAGTAGATATTAATAGTTAACAGGCAGGTCCCTAAGCACCAAAAGACCCCGGGAAAAGCTGCCATGCTCCTCCATGGAACTGGGATATTTCTTCTCCTTAAAGAGCCTTGTTAAACTGCCTTAGAATAACTCAAGCTTGACAAAGTGGAACTAATTGGCCTTCATTTTCCCAACCTTAAAAAACAACTTGGAAATCAGAAGGATTTTGGAGGCAATGATATTCAGTATAAAGAGTAAAACATCAACCTGGATTTTAAGGAATTCAGTGTAATATAAAAAGCTGTAATTCTGCAGTCTGTGAGATGTCAAAACATCCGCTAGAAAAGCAAAAGCTGCAGGCCACCTACCTCTCTGTCAAGGGTGGAGGTCGCCCCTCTTCTCAAGTGGGCAGCAGAACCCTTAAAATAAGAGAGTGTCTTGTGCATACACACACTCTTCCAAACTCCTCAGTGTGTCCCACCTTGTTTTGATTTTGAATGACTATTAAGGACTCTATATAAATCCAGATCTCTCCCTCTTCAAACACCACTGTTAATATCAGTTCTGATATCTTTCTTCTAATCTTTTAATACTTTTTTTTTTCTTTTTTTTCTTTGAGGACAAGAATTTCAGAAGGTAATTATTTTTATTCCCTTGGTTGATGTTATTCTGTTTTAGCCCTTTTTTTTTTCACAAATGGAGCAGGTCTAGTAGTTTCACTCTGCACAATTAGTGTGAGTTTCAGTGATCAAAAATTAATCTTCTCATCATTATTTATTCCTTTGCCAGGAAAGGATATGTCAAACCCAGAGAATCAGTTCGACATTTGGCTAACCAAGACCAGATCCCAACCCAATCAACCTTTTTCCACTACTGAAAACATGCTTAATAACCTTATTTTAATATAATTAAAAGTATCCATCTATTTTTTAAAGAGTTACTTCCATAAAATGACATTCTACATTCCTGTTATGAACTGTGTCATTATTACGTACTTATGTTGTGGCTTTTGAAGACCTCAGAAAAAACTGAACTCTGTTAGTGTCTTCTTGTGCTCAAAGGTACTGCATGGGAGACAGTTTGTAGCTGGTCCCTGTTCCTAAGACCTACAGATCTGTGCAGGTAAAGTGCAGAAGATAAAACAGATACAGAGAATTGAAATGAGATGACCCAGCTTCAGGTGATCCAGCAGATAAGCAATGAAATTCAAGTTTCATTATGTACAGGTCTGTACATTCCTGGTGATGGAAACATCACTTAAGCACTGTCTGGACTGTTTTTAACCTTTTCATGCAGGATCACAGTGTCACAGCTGCATATACTATTATGTGAGGACTGTTTTTCCCTAGAGAAATTACATACTATGTCTTCTTTTTATGTTTCCTATAAAGTGACTTTGAAGTCCTAATTCTACTGCTACAGAAATTAGCAGGCCCCAAAGGTTTCAAAAGATTTAAAATTACCAAACTAAAGCCCAATCATGAAAGAGTTAGTGTGTCCTCAGCATGCACTTGGCAAAAAGGAAAGAAGCCATAGGCATGCAGTATTAGATCCAGTTGTCTGCACTAAATTCGAGGATTTACCTGGGCTTCCTCCACCCACACAATGCAGCACTGACCCTTAGGAATTCAGCGTCAGTGCAGGGGGGTCACTGTAACCTCCCCTCATGGTGCAAAGGAAGGGACAGAAATTTGTTCAACGCTGGCTGAAAAGTATTACTGAGTTCGGGTGAATTTCCATTCTCACCACAAATGATTAAAGGATCTTCACAATTAGATCTCAGGGGTACAAAGCACTCAGGTGTGTGGACTGCGGTTAAAGTAATCAAGGAGGAAGTCAGGTTGGGGTGGGGTTTTCTGCCCTGTCTTAAGCCACTAGCACAATTTGTGACCAGAAAACGACGTTCTGATTTGTCACTGTCTGGAGACAACCTCTGGCTTTTGAAATGAGGAGGCCCTCCTGCCACTTACCTGTTTAACTTGAGCTTTTGCAAGTTTCTTAGGTGACTTTGACAGAAGTATCTATTCCATGCTTGCAATTTGTACCAAGGTTTTGAATAAAGGATTAACGAGCAGTTACGGTTTTTAAATGTAAGTGTAATGTAGATGTTAATAAACCAAAGGGTAGAAGCTTTTGCAGATTACTGCAAGAAACATGGTGATCTATTAGAATTTACAACATTTGTCAAGCACACAATAAAAAAGTCCTTATTGGTTATTAATTCTTGGGGAAAAGATCTGTAATGTCAAAGTGCTCAGTATGTTGTTTTCCAGAATACAACCAGAAGTATCTTTTCTGGCTGATTAAAATGGCTTTCTGAGGAGGAATTAAATCTGCAAGGAGGTTCAGAAGTGAAAGTTTCCCTGTGAATTAAAGCGTGATATCTTTCAGGAGTAACAAATACTTAATTAATATGGGAGGGATGCCAGAGGCAGTTGTTTTAAAAATAAACTTGAAAGCAAGCACAGTAATTCCCTGAAACAAAGCTTTTCTGGTGCCATTTTCTGAGAACCTGTTGTCTTACTGGCCTGTTTGGTAGGCTGGCATCACAGAGGCATCATTCAAATTGTCATTTAATAGAAGCTTTATTTTATTTCATTCTAAATCACTTCCATGAATCTCTCATCACCTAAGCCTGGCATTAAAGAGAATTCAAAATCAAACAAGTTACTCAAGAAAAATTGTCCTTTGACAGAACTGGGGCTTCCGGTGCATTTTAATTTTTCTGCAGACTGCATGAGGTGGAGAGAGGGGCTTCTGTGTATTGACAGCTGATTTCTTATTAAAGAATTTGCACAATAGTTGATATAAAGGTTCAGGGTGAATCTGCACATTTAGTATATGTAGTGATAAATGAATTTACATTTGCAAATACTGCAGAAGACAGAGTGATGAGAACAGAATAATGGCTTTGTAAATCAGATTTTCTCATGTAAATGTTGCAAGTACAAGCAGACAAACAAAAAATTCTGGCACTTCATAGTGGTCATGCTACAGCAGTACACAGAAATTGCTAATAGTTGCATTTACCTTTTACTCATTAAGAGCTCATGTGAAAAGTTAATTAAGTATCAGAAGTAAATTAGCTACTTTATTTTCCTTTCTTAACTACATGAATTAATCCTGGATTCAGTGAGAAGTGTTGCTATTAGCAAATGAGAAATGCAGTGGTGTAAATAGATAGTGATCTGTAACATTCTACATTTTTAAATTCGAAAGTAGAAAATGGAAAGGTTCATTAGTTCCCCTTACCTGAGCTCCTGATCGAGAAGCTATTGTGAAGAGGAACACTTTTTTTTCCTGTGAATTCCTTTAGGTCTCATTAGGTCTCATATACGAGCAGAGAGCACTCTAATGATTCTGACTGCATTTGACAGACACTATTGGCAGGAGCACACAATGGCATCAGCAGAACCAGTCCTTACTCATTCTTCCACAGGGTTTTCTGCTGTGCTCATTCTTCACAGCACACTGATGAGAGGAACTGAAGCAGTTCTCAGGTTTATAGATGGGTGACAGAAGCACAGTGGTGCCAGGTGATAAGCCTAAAGTGTTTTGCAAAGCTAAGCCCCTGCTTCAGGTCTCTTGGTTCCACCTCTGCTCTGGAGGTGCCAGTGCCTCTTTCCTGGTTTCATGTGATGGATGTTATAGGAACACACAAACCATGTGTCATCAGACCTCTTCACAGATAAGCCCTTATCACAATGTCTTAGTTTGTCCTGGGATTGCGAAACATCTTTGATGCAAATCAATAATCAGAAATATGGTATTGAAATAACATGGGTCAATATAGAAAAGTAGATTAGTCTGTCCAGTACAGACTTTTTATAAGTATCTGTTTGTACTGCACTGCTCAGCACCAGTCGTAATGTGAACATGCTGCCACCTCTTTAGAGAGGGAAGGGTTGAACTTTGGTATTTTGGCTGCACAGCTTTCAGTTTGATGGTGCTCTGGCTTCATAGCATGTCTTTAATCCATGGGAAAGGTAGGAGCCGGGGGCAAACAACTGCTGGGAATGAGGAGCTATGACTTCAGCCCCCTCATGCCCAGGAACACCTGGAACCCATTTCCCAGCTGAATTGTTCTAACCATTGGGCAGGGTGGCAGGACCACTGCTCAGCAGAGAGGGTTGAGCAGATGGAGCTCTTGGTACCTTTTAGGTTGTGGCAAACCTCCCTGTTTGTTTTCAAACAACAGGGAATCTTTGGCATCTACACTTTTAAGGAAGAAATATTTCAGATCATATTGGAAAGCCTGTGTTTAGGAGTTTACAAAGTAAGATTGAGATTACAAGTGAACTTTGTAATATAATTGTAGTTTTAGGGGCTTTTTTCTTATCTATTTAAGCCAACTACCTATTAAAGAAGGCAGTTAAAATGTGGTGTCTATCAGGATAGTAATAATTTTATTGTCTTCTCAGTAGGTGTTTGTTTATTATGAATTTGATTGTTTAACATCATTTTTATTAAGTATATAAGCTATAAAGTAAACATGACAGTTTAAAATACACTGATAAAATTAATACATCTTATTCAAAATAATGAAAAATTTTAATACGACATATTTAGTATATAATTCTTCAAGAAAAATGGGATATACTTTTATTGTGATATGCTCATCTCTTGATCTTCAACATTCTTTTGAAAAGAAACATTAATTAACATTTTCACTGATCTCTGTATCTGCACAGATGACAGAAGAGATATTCAGCCAGTGGGATCAGAATCTGACCTACAACAACCACGTCAGTTGCTGTTAGCTTAAGAATTTAGTTTTCTTTTTTTCAGTTTTATAATGTTCATGTAAGGTAGCTTGGAGCACAGAATCATATATTTAATTTTAATTAAACAAGCAAATGTTCACACAGTTTTTGTTATGAATTTTAATTTTTGTGAGCCAGGTGTAAATAGGATTCACAAGTTTGAATGACAGAGTTCTCTGATGAGATGTCTCTAATCCTTTTACTTTGGAATATATTAGCGTAGGTTTGATTACAATGTATGAATACATATCATTATGAGACATCTCTGCTTCACTAATAGGCACAATTATTTGGCTTTCTGTTCATGAGTATCATGTAATACTGGTAATGATTTTCAGTCCCTTATTCCTCATTACTACACACTCCTTTTACTCCATATCTTAATATGTCAGTGTTAGTGCAGTGTGATTTGTTTAGTGTGAAGCAATTCAAAGGGAACTGAATAAATTTCAGACATATTCACATAAAACACATTTTTTTAGATTTATCTGGCTGCTATTCATACCAGACACATCTAAAAATCACTGACTGGTACTGTGTAACCCAATGATTTATTTATCCATTCTGGACTGAAGGATAGCTGCCTTTGATATGTCTAATCCATCCATGGGTAGAACTAGAAGATTTTGATATAGCTCATTTCCAGCAATTTTGATGTCTACTAATATTTAGGATCAAGCTTGTGAATGCCCTCAACTAACTAAATCACACGCACTGCCCTTTCTTGTTCTGGCTAGCTTTTGCAACTCTTCCTTAATGTCATTACTTCCTATATTTAGGCCAAGTCACATGTTTTGTATTACGGCATCTGAAGATGCTGTCTTTCCTTTGGAAATGTAACCGTATGCTTCTCCATCATTCTCCTTAGCTGCAGAGAGACACCTGCAGGACTCCAACTCTCACAGAGTATGAAGGCAAATGGAGGAAAAACATCTGTCTTCCCCACCTTCCTCACATAGGCAGAAGTTATACATACACCTTTCATTTCTTTTCTGAAACCTCTGAGGTGGGCCAAGAACAAGTCTCGCACAACAGAAGGCAAAAACGGCCCATACTCCAACTTTTCACCTTCGTTGCTTCTTTACACTTCTTTTGGAAAGAGGAGTGGGTGTTGGTCTGTTACTTCCCTTCCTCTACCTTTGTGGAGCAGCTATGTGTCCTCCTCCAGAACTCTTTGGAGACTTGGCCAGGTAAGTTTGTTGCAGCTTCTTCACCCCTTGCAGAGAAATGATACTGAGAAAAGGGGGCAGGAGTCACAGGGGACAGAAAATCCGAGAGGATGCCAAGTTCCCACAAACCAGATGGCAGGCAGTTTGTAACAGTTCTAGGTGGCAGGAGAGGCACCAAGATGTCACCCAGTATGACTGCTCTTATGTGTAGACCCAAGAAAGCCACTTCTGATTATTAGCACAATAACAACACTGAAATTTGGACTACTTGTTAAGTTCTGTACAGTCAGCTAAGAAGGGGGAAGAAAGGCTTAGGCACCTTATTTTAGAAATGTAATTACCACTTACAGGTTAGTCAAGTATTGCATGTTAGGAATTGGAAAATATATGTTTGACAGTATTGCATAGCTATAGATATACAGTTCAGTTCTTCAACATGAAAATTCTAAATAATGCCTGCAAAATTATATTAGTAATTCATTCAGATCAACTCAACAAAGCACAGCTAAGGCTGCAGAGTGGGAGATCCCAAGCAAGATGTTGAGCGGTGTGTGGCCTTGTACCAATCACTGGGGGATCAATCCCACGTGTGACAGGCTGCCAGCCTAAGTAAGAAACATTGATCACTGCCCTCCAAGTGCTCTGGGAGCCAATTTCCTACCCAGCTCGCAGACCACCCATCCAGTCTGTTTCTTGCCAGTTTGCCCAGGAGGAAACTGTGGGAATGAAGTGGTATAATGGGCTGACCTCCCTCTTCTTTCAGCAAAAAAGTAATGCCAGAGCCCCTGGCAGTCATGCTGTGCATGCAGCGTGAAGGAAGAAGGGCTGTGCGGGGATTTCCCTTGGGGCAGTGGGTGCAACTACTGACGAATGCAGTAGTGTTCATGTAATTTACATATGATTCCTCGTATCGTGCTGCTCTTATGTTCATCTTCGTGTGACATCTGAGCCATAGAGTTTTCTTTGCACCAACATTCACAGAAAGTTAAGTTTAATCATGCAAATAAAGTAGTGTTTCATAAACCTTTATTCTGAATTTGCATTTAAATGGATTATTAAATTGGCATCCAGTTAAGAAACAAAAAAACCCAAGTAGCTTATGTAATTAATTGCTTTCAAAAATATTATTCCAACTTTCCATACTCAAGATCAATAAGCAACAAGTTAAAATCATATGCACTGAGCAAGTTAAAATAATTTCTACGTTTGAGAAAATTAATATTGTTTGGGTACGTTTTATAATGTAAGAGGACTACTAAATTTTCTCTTCTGATTTTTTAAAGACAGGGTGTATCATTAAATGCCACATAAAAGAAGAAAAAAATCCAAGGTTTATTTTTTCTTTTTTTAGCTCCAAAGGGCTATGAGTAGTATTCTCTTAATTAATATGCTTATGGTAGAGACTAGTGAGCTCTTAGTCTTTTACTTAAGAATGTAATTTTACAGCCTTGGAGTGTATCAGAGTTTATCTGACCTTCATTGTAAAAGAAATTTTAAGAATGTATGCCTTAGATTTCCAAAGTGATACAGATTCATTTTCATGAGCTCTGTGAACTATATATCCCTAAATAGGAAGAAATATATTTACTGTCAAATGCATGCTTACAAGCACTCAATTACTGATGAAGTTGCAATTAGGAATCTGACAGATGAGGGATTGATTCCCCAGAAACAGGATTTCTTCCTTCTTGTTAAGAACACGCGCATATAGAGGAAACAGATCTGAATTTGCCAGATGAATAAATTAAGAAGTCTAGGATGAAACAGAACAGCTGGAAATGTAACTGGTGATAACTAAAGGCTAATTAGCTTCAATGAGCAATTTTCCACCTGGTTTTCTATTAGCCATATAGAAAGAGGAACTAGAGAAATTGCATGGTGTGCATTTTCATTCTGAAATTCAATATGAACTGCTGTTCTACCTACATGGTAATTGGAAAAAGACTGTCTCTTATGTGTATAAATATTAATGTGACTTATTTGCAAAAATCTTTTCATTTCTTTCTAAGAACTGACTTCGTTTTGTACATTCATTGTCTTACCAGAGATGTGAGTAGTTCTTAATTTAATAGATATTTAAAATGAGGAGTCTACTTCTAAGAGTATTTTTGAATGCTAAAGCTCTTTCTCTGATACTCTTTCTCAAATCTGACTAGTCTGCTGTAGTCTGTACAGCACTTCCTAATCAGCAGTTTCAGATTTTGTCCATAATCCCTGCAGCTTTTGTCTAGTGCTTAGAACATCGCAGGCAATGAATAATGAAGTTTGTTTTTCCTGAAAAATGTCATTTAAGGAGTAGGAAAGGGATACTAGATGCCCTACATAAAACTTTTCACCTTATTACACACATCCGTATTTATTACATAAAATAAAATAAAAAACCATTGCTTTTTAGACATATTGATTTCCTGTATTTAACATCCTTTGGTCCTGTGTGATCCTTCAATTTGTTTGTTATCGTGTAAGAAACTGGGTTCTGACTCCTGTTTACAAGGCTTTTAAAGAGACGCTATGCAATTTTGGGATGAAATGTCCTCATATTACATTCAAAAGTCAGGAGGTGGACATAAGGAATGAACATCATCTGTACTTACTTTAGCTGCCCAGAGGGGAGCTGCTGTGCTTCTAGTGCAAAAAAATAGGGTTAGTTCCTGTCTTGAGTTTTTTTCCTTTTACATGCTTCTGATGCCAGTCCTGGTGATAAAGATGGCTAGCTGTGATTAGGCATGTAAGTGTGGAAGTTGAACAAAATAAATAATAAAAATTGAAGATGTGATGATTCACCTTCTGTCTACACCTGTTTTTCTCCATTAACTATCAGAGGGGTCACTCAGAGGGTGGTCAGTCACTGGAGCAGGCTCACCAGGGAAGTGATCATGGCACCAAGCCTGTCAGAGTACCAGGAGTGTCTGGATGACACCCTTAGGGATTGGAGTTAGTTTCAGGTAGTCCTGCAAGGAGCAGGGTGTTGGACTCAATGATCTGTATGGGTCCCTTTCAACTTGAGATGTTTTATGACTCGAGGATTCTATGACTCTACATGACTAATTTAGGTTTAGGCAGTAACATTCAGAAATCTCAAAGTCGGTTTGGGTGAATCCAACCATACATCCTCTACGAAATCAGGGATATCTTTCCATTTTGAGAACAGTGAGCAGAGGTGTAAGTAAGGCTGAGGTATTGCCTTCCAGTCTTGCATTGGATGCTTACTTTTGGCTTTAATGAAATACTGAAGTTTTACTTCTTACTGAAGTAGAGTCTTCAGTTTTTACAAAATCAGTATGTTCCTAAGCATTGTCTTGCCTATGGGAAAGTAGAAAATCCATTTGCTGAGAACCTTATAATTTACAGAGTGATTGTCTTTCCTTTGTACAAGTGGTTTCACTATAACTCATGTCACAGATATTAAATTCTTTTTCTGCATTCTTTTTTAAAGGAAACTGCCCTTAAGAACCAATATCTAATAATCTCCTTAAGCAAATATATTACTCTTATTCCCCTGTAGCAACTGTTTGTACTTTGGGATCAGGGATAGGTAAGGGAAAATTTTGACATGGGAATTCATGATACTTACGTGATCAAAGACACCTTCATCTACAAGACAAGTCAAAGGATCAATATAATTTTCATTACTTGCCACAACAAAGGCTTTTAAAAATAATGAAGTAGAGTTGTCTTTTTCAAAAGCAAAAAAACCCCCAAGCCCCTGTAATTGTCAAAGGTGTGGTATTCTGTTGCTTATTAATGAGACTTCTGTAGAACAAGTTCTTGCCAGGGTTGTTTTCAATCTTGAGGTTCTCATTAAATTTTAATTTTATTACAGTAAAAATGAAAAATTGACTACAAAAGTCAAAACACAATTTCTGCAATGCTGTCAATGCCGCAAATACATTTACTCTAATGCCTGTAAGAGATGTTTACAAGATTTGGAAAAATAGCATGTAAACAATTAATAAATATTGCTATAGTAGGAAGAGATGTGCCAAACCCAGCAGTAATGATAATAACAATCTCTGACTGTATTTCTGAGAAAGGTACCTATTTAAATGATTGTTTGACGGGAAGTATGGAGATCAAGACCTGTTGTCACTCTGACACAAAATATATGTGATTCATTTTATATAATTCTTGATCAAAAAAGCATAGAAACCTTGATATCCTAAATAGCTCAAGCCCTGAAAACTTTGTACTTTTTTGAGATGCTTGTATTTTGAAAACTGGTTAGGAACCACCTGATTATGGTGAAACAATTTTGAAAATAATTAAATGCTCTCCAGTTTATGTGTCAAAATAACTAGCCAAGGATTTTTTGTTTTCTTTTATGCTCACCTCTTTGCTGATAGGAAGCAGTGTGATCAGACGGGTAAAAGGGAAATGCAAAGTAACACTAAAATTAGCAATTGGTTTTGCAATGTGGGAATAAAAGATGTCAAGAAATGTTCCTTCATTGATTTTAGGTGTCTCAGAGTAAAAGAAAGAAAGAATAGGTGTTCCTTCCAGAGATGTTGTCTTAAATGTTTAGATTTTGTGATAGATGTTATTGATATGGATTTGTATGAGCAAGTGAGTTGCTTCTTTGTTTAACTCCCGATCATGAGGTGAAAATGTCAATGAGTTCCTTGCCCAGGTGATTGATGTGCATGCTGGAGTAGGGGTTTCTGTGGAAAGCCATAGTTATTGCTAGGAGATGCCTTCTTTAGCTTCAGACTTCGAGGAACAAGGAGTCCCTGTATGTTCTTCAGTTTTCCAGCCCTCATGACAGCCATCATTGGGGCAGCATAGCAGCAAGTTGATGAAGGAATTAATTAATGAAAATAAAAATTCTAAAAGCAGGGCAAAACTACAACTCTGAGACGTTATGGATCTTACTTTTCAAAAAGTTATAACTGCAGGAAACCTTCAGGGTAAGGTGGGGGCCAGGGCTCCCCCGGGGTGGCAGGGCAGGGCCTGGCATCTCTCCCACAGCCCCAGCCAGAGCACCGCACACCCCTGAGGGGGACGGACGCGTGGCCCCAGGGCTGCGGGTCGGTGGGACGTGGCCCTGGGTGTCCCGGCAGGTGCTGTGGGTACCCCCAGCTTCCCTGTCACCTTAATGCAACCTCAGCATAAAGTAAGCAACTGGCCACAAAGAGCAGCAGTTTTCGATGGTGTTTGGTAAGTTGTTTCTATTTTAAGGCATGTTTCTTTTTTAAAATCAGGGGGGGTTTTTAACAGGGTGCTAACAGGTTTGTTAACAGGTTGAGTCTAGCATCTATTGGTAAGTTTGCAGACAAAAAACAAAGGCAAAAGGAGAGCTGCTAATGGGGCTCTCCATTAATTAGGTCCATTACTTTCAGCACTGGAAAAACAGTGCTGTGTGTCAGCGGGGAGAAGGAGAAGGGGAATGCCTGGCACCCCCTTGTCCTGGTGTGGCTGGCAAAGGGATGGAGGCCTGCAAATCGTGACCTGGCAGCATGGTTGGGTCTGTCTGCAAAACCCAGGGACAGAGGAGCCCTTAGGGAGCAGGAGGAAAACCACGGTCTTTGGCTGCTTCCTGCAGTGTTGCTTTTCATGATTTTGAACGATTCTAAGTCGTGTGTAATATGTTTCAGGCAGAAATTTCTAGCACTTAAATGTTCAGATGTATTTTGCAGTATGAAAATATGTGAGAAAGATGGTGTGGGTTGCAGGGTAAAATTTCTGTAAAATAATGAGCTATTGTATGAACAATCCCACTGTGGTTATTCTGACTTCTGTTGTTCAGGTAGAATATTTCTTGTACAAGCAGCAAACGCATCGCATATGTTTGTGAATATATCTATGATGAGTGACAGATTCAAAACCCACTTCTGATTCAAAAGAACATCAACACCACACTGGGTACTGAACATTGTGTTTTCTGCTCTTAAAGTTGTCTGGCATGCATTAGTATATAAATGTATATACGGTGATATATGAACAAGAATAAATACAATTACTTGTATTCAGAACCAGTCAACCTCTGCTTTGTCCATATGGCTGAGGCTATAAAAGCAAGAGAACTGGTGCAAAACATGTGAATACCATTTCTTTCTTAAGCTAAATGCAGTTGTGTTTCACTGGCTGTATGTTTTGCTGTCTCTTGACTCTCTTTGTACTTTTCATGCAAACACTGGGAACAGCCAGGCAAGAAGTTGTGTGTTTGAAATACACAGGTTTGTATTCTCTGTACTCAGTATGCATTTGTTCTTCTGCCTGAATGGGATGCTCAGTTTGAGAGACAGGTGGAGACTAAATGGGATTGAAGAGACTTAGGAGTGTTTAATATATATCTACAGCTATTTGCTTGGCAAAGATGATGACGTTCAATTGCATGCTAATTCCTTTGCAAAGCCAATAAAAGAGCAGGTTTTTTTCTTACAGAAACTGACTTAGAAGTCTAACGGTGTAGACTGTTGTGGGTTTTGCTTTGCTTTTCTTTTTTCTTTTTTTTTAAACCGATACCACATGAAACCTAAGTTACTGTGACCTTATTCTTCTCCACAGTTAAATGCAAGAGTAGAGAATTTTAAGGAAGGGAGGTGAAGGATTACTCAGGAGGGTGCCACTACTCCCATGTGAGAGTTTGATTTGATGAAGAATAGAGTAAAGCAGAAGATGGGCAGTGGTGAGTAGTATTTTCTGTACTGACAAAAGGGAGAATTCCCTTGGTGAAGTAAAAATGTCCTGAAAGACGACATCAGCTTGTGAAAAATATGTGCTCTCTGTAACTAAGATTGGCTGAAACAGGATTTGTCTTTGACTGTAAAGAATTTAGAGAGAAGAGAAAAAAATTAAAAGCAATTGGTTCAGAGAAAATTTAAAGAATTAACCACAGATTGGTCGTATTTCAAGCTCATGAGAAAATTCTGACTTCTGTGAAACTGACTGAACCACTTCTCTTGACTATAATGGAAACAAAGATTTTTCAATTCTGTTTAAGAAAAGAATGTCATTTGCTTCTGGAATCAGTAGACAGAACAAAAGAAAGCACAATTAAGAGATGAAATTTTTATCTTCTGCAATGATAAACAGAACAGGACAAATTAATCTTTGACTGGGGTTAAGAAATGTGATTAGACATAATTTTATTGAAATTCTGCTGCTTTGACAAGGACAAGTTTTAGCAAACCCCTGAGGCAATAATAAAAATTACAATGTGCAGCTATTGCAGGCAGGGATTGAGGGTGCTCTTGCACAGATATGGTGTGCATTAATGATAAGCCATAATGTTTCAGAAGAGACAGTAGGCAATGATTCTAATTTACTTTTGTCTCAATTAACTTATATTTTGACATTCTACTTAATCAAACTGAGTTTCATTTAACTTCTGTCCACTGACAACTGATCTGCTTTCTTTCCTCTCCTGTTCCCCCATAAAAGCAGATGGCTTAGTGCACAGAAGCTCATGGCCAGCAAAGCTGAATTAGCTTCGTCTATTAAATATTTTCAGAGAAAAATACCTGACTTGTCAGTTACCGCTTAGTATGTCAAAGACAAAGAAATTACATGCTTTCTAAATAAGGAATTCAACAGTAACTGCAGCCCTCCCATTACAACTGTGCATATGGTCTCATACAAATCCATACTCTGTACCCAGCAACTGCAATGTCAATACCTTGATTCCATTAAGAAAGATGAGAGATGATCAGGATTGGAACAAATGAGGCAATTATGGTCTAAAATGCATTGTCTAGCAAATAACCACGTGCTTGCCAGTACGTTCTTCAAGACAAGGATTGTCTTTTTGTTCCTGTACAGTGTCTAGCACAAAGGGAATCTGTGTGGTGGCTAAATCTCTAAATGCTACTGCAAAAGAAATAATTATAAACCATACTGAGGGGGATTTTTTGTGTTTTGGAAAAGGCTATCAGGTAACTGTTCATCTAAACATATTTAAAACTCCCTTCTCTTTTCTTTGTCATTTTTTTAATAATGTCAAGGTAAGTTTGCAAAGGCTGCTTGTGAAACTGCCTGTAAGTGATCAATGAGAATAAGAGTATTTCTTTTAATACACCCAAAATGCAAGCAGTTATTTGATGCTGGAAGATGGACAGTTTGTTTGATTTAGTGCAGTGACTCATTACCCCAGTCTTAACAAGACTGGGTCTCCTATTATCCAAACCAATTTCAATATTTGAGTAATTGGCTTTACTACTCTTGGTTTTGCTGGTTTTCATTTTTTTGGTTGGTTGTTTTTATTTCATTGGGGGTTTTTGTTTGTTTTGTTTTGTTTTTTAATTAATGGTACAAAGTATTTGATGTTCAGCTCAAATTTAATAATTAGAAAATACAATGACTGATACATTAGCTTTTGCAACTTTTCAGTCAGTAGATATTTCTCAGCCTGCCTGGCTGAAATCACTTTCAGCTAATTGAAGATTTTCTCACTCCATTTAGCTGTTAAACCCTGGCATATGGGCATATGGGTCTTCCTTTTCAAAGTGATCCTCAGAGGAAGCTAGCAGTGAAAATAATATTGAAACAAAAAGAAAATTGGGTTCAAATAAGGTGAAAACAACTCAGTGTTCAAATTGGAAATGCTGACAACTGTCCTCCACTTGTCAGAAGAAGGGGGTTTGATGGAAACAAAGAGTGAGCTTTTCCACACTACCTGGCAATGTGCTGGGAAGGAACACTCCTCCAAGGCAAAGAACAGCTGATTAACTCTTGGATAACCATGTCTCTGTAATTGCCAAACTACAATTGGTAGTATGCTCCTACTCAACAGTTGGTGAAATATTGCTTGGACAGCACTTAAACATGGTACCAATAATAGCCTGGAGTTTCTTTTGAGACTGTTTTTTGGCATATTTTTCATTGGTGTTCTTTTTCCTTTCAGAGAAGTTAGGGAAGTTCAAATCACATGGACATCCCTAAGAAGATCTAATATGTCAACTACATTGTTTCTGGCCAAAGGGAATCCTTGTACATCCAGCTTCTTAGCTACCTGGTGTTGACTTAGACAAGGCTTCTTCTGAAAAGGAATACCCATCACATATTAGCAGAGTTTTCCTATTAACTTATTTACCAAGCTGCTCTGTTTGTTTGGGGAGAATGTCAGTATACCCTGCTTCAGTAACTGCAAGACACTACCAGTATCATTTAGTCCACAAATTCTGGATATGGAGGTCTGTGCTTCAAATGTTCAATTGTTGTTCAAATAACTGCAAGATCTGCATTTGAGTTCTGCTTTTGTTGCCTCTTATAATAACTTTGTTTTGCTGTAGAGAGCTTGTGCCTCACTGCTTTTCCCTGTGAACAGCAGTAACTTCCTCACTAATTTGAAATTAGTTTAGGTCTGGGGTGATATTTTCAGTCTACCAGGTCTGGAAATGTATTGCTCCTTAGGTGGAGAATTGAGAATTCCAATGGTTTTAGTGCTTGTTTCTGTGCTGTAGTTAATTAAAAAAAAAAAAATTAGAAAAAGACATTGTGGAAATTGTAAAAATTATTTCAGAGGCAACTGAAACCTGACTTGATCAGTCTTATTCTTCTATTTTTTCCACTCTATTTATGTGCCTCATTCAGGGATGACAGAACTGTCCTTTGAGTAGACACAGAGGCTGCAGGAAAGGAGCTTGCCTGCATTAGTGACCTTATTATTGGACTGAATTTCATTAGCTTGTATTGTGAATCCTGAATAGAACTGAATATATTTTCATGTTTTCCTTATCTTTTGAAGAAGATGTATATCTTGGTGAAATACTCAGTTTTAGTTTACTTCAGATATAAGATTTTAAAACAAATTGCTGTAAAGATATTGAAATAATATTGGTGACATATGTGTCCCATTCATCAACTTCCCATTCAAGATAAGATTTATTATGCCATGGTTGGGTTGTTTTGAATGAAATCACACTTCAATTAAATATTTTCTGCTAGTTCAAAGTAGAGATCCCAAGTGTACCATCTGTTACAATATCTGTATATAAAAATTGCACTCACTAATTACTCTGTGCCAGTTGGGTGGGGGATGGCATCAGAACGGAATTAGATTTAATAAATTTAGAAAAATGTACATGTTTCAGATAAGAACAGCTTCAGTATAAGAAACTAGAAACTGGTATGAATAATAACAAAATTGTTTTACCCCTGTGAAAAGCTACTTTTTACTATTGTCTAAAAGGTATCTTTTCAGCAAGCTTGATAATACAAGTCCCTGCAGAAGACTGACAGTGTGGGATGTCTCCTGGCTTCTGTAGTGGTTTGTGGTGAACAATTTAGGAATGAATATTCATAATGTTTTTATTACCTCCTGGCGTATTTTGTTACACTGTCCGTATAAATCCCAAAATTGGGTTAATCATCTGAACAGGGTTTAATTATCTGAAAGTTAATTAAGAGCTCTCTAGTCATGCATGTATTGTATGTTTTCACTGGACTTAATTTACTGATAGAAACAGGCCTATTACAATAATTATTAGATTCTGTAAGGAAAACAGTTATAAATAACATTTTCCTGATGCAGAAGACTCATGAAATTATACTGCACTGTGTAACTTCACAGCTCAGGTAACTGTTTTGCTTGGAGAGAAAGAGAAGCATATGGTGCATATTTGGCAGCAGATGTGTCAGTGACATGGAGATTTTAACAATAAAAATGTAGGCTGCTAGGAAATCTAGGCACCTCAAAGGGCAGTAGAGAATGGATAAAATCTGATAGGAAATGCCTTCGAGGTATAAGTGATGCCCAACATTTGAACTAATAACCTTAAATACATAATAGGAAGGGGGGAAAAAAAGCCTTACAGAAAGTTCCCTAGTTTCTGTAGTAAAATATACTGCTAAAAAGTCTTCAGTTTGGGGAAAGATGACTGAGGAGTTGTGTTAGTGACGTTAGGGTGGCAGAAAGAACTCAATCCAGATGCTGGGCTTGGGGTTCCCTTCCTCTGTGTCAGCGATATGGCTCAGGAGTCTGTTGTGACAGAACAAGGTTGCATAGTTATTATTTAATTCCTCATTTCTCAACTTTAAAAATTTCTCTCTTCTCTATATTCCTACCCTTTAAAACAGGAACTCACACATCCAGAGGGAGTGCATGGATGCCTGTTTTTTTGGTTTAATTTGTCCTTCAGAGATGTACTGACATTCTATTGAGTAATCATTGTGGTTTAAACTTTGATACTGCCAACATTTGAAGCACAGACCTCCATATCCAGAATTTGTGGAGTAAATGATACTGGTAGTGTGTTGCTACCTCTTGTTGACCAGCTTGTAAAACCTGTGACGCTTATTTATGTCTGAAACAGTTGTCTTACTGGTAGGGAAATTTAGTGTCACCTCTAACTCCTATAATTTGGACCTTTCTGGTTGTTATAAATGTTTTCACCTTGAACTTTTCTCCTTTTTTATTTTCCTTCCTAAATCTTTGCCCGTTCTGGGCAAATAGGCCCTTTTCTTCTTTGGCTGTTTGACTCCTTCTGCCACCTTCACCCAGCTGCTTTTATTCAGTTCCTGTAGTTCTCCTTGCTTTTCTCATCACTCTATGCTCAAATCCAGCCTTTCCCAGTTCATCAATAAAGAGAGTTGTAAGAATACAGGAGAGACTGTCCTCACTTCTGTACAGTCACAAAATCCTATGCCTGGGGCCAGACAATCCACAAACCCCAAATTTCAAATCTGTGTCCCAAAGAAAGAGCTGCAAGAGATTCTTAATGAGAGCTCTTGAGAAGACTGTAACATTTTCCATGGTCTCAGTTTGAAAAAAAGGATGAACTGTTTTTTGTGAAAACTTCACACCAAAACTTCAGCTGAAGACAGGCCTCCTGTGCAGGACCTCTCGGCCTCAGCAGCTGACATCTGGCAAACACTGACAGCCTGGAAACAGCCTCCCAGGACAGGCAGTGTCATAGACATCAGTTCTAGCTGCCAGCTTCATTGCTGTTGCCTATGGCAAAAAGTGGTTTTTTTCTGCCACTCCAATGGGTGCAGTCAAGTGGAGGGAAGTTCTGTGAGGTAAGGGATGTTCATGTGAGAACTCCTCTGGCCTTTGCTACTCATATTGAAATGCCTCAGAGCAGTGTTAGTCAGAGAACACTTAACTCCAAGCACTGCTGGAAAGTGTGCAGCCCTCTATGAGCAAAAATATTTTATGGGTCATTATTTTGTTTTACAAAAGGCTAAGACTAAAAGAGGCATTTCTAGGCACCTGATTTAGACAACTTTGAAATCTAATCTCTCTTAACCTGAGCACTCAGAACTATTAATTCAAGCCAAACTGTGCCACATAATTATGTTGACTATTCCCTGTGGTGCAACACTGTCTGCAAAAGACACTGATCACGTGAGTGTCGGACTTTGAGGCAGTTATGACCTGTATTGAGAATTACTGAAGCTTAACTAATTATCCAGTGAAAATTCAAAAGCAGAAAGATCCTCCTCCAACTCTACATTCCCTAGTGAAATCATGGGTGCTTGAATCAGTGGAAGTTTTGCGACTGATTTCTGCAAATCCAGAGAAAAATGATGAGTATTTACTGCCTTCTACCCCTTTTCATTTGGCTAATGAATTACATTTTGCAGTAATTCTTCAATAAGACAATGAAAACTTTGGTTTTCCTTTCCTTTCAAGTGCCATGGGAAGTTCTTCGGTGTAATAATGTGATATTATATATCTTGGCATTTGTGGGGTTGACGTTGATGCCTTTTCTAAATTTCAAAGCAGGTGACAAAACTTAAGGTTGCCTTTTTTCTTCTGATTGCAGGTAGGGTGAAAGTCAGGTGACATTTTCACTTACTGTCTTCGAGTCTAATATTGCATGTTTTTCTTTCTTACACTTTTTTGCATGATATAAAAGTGATTTAGAAATTGTCAGGTGGACAAAAACAATTGCACTGGAGATTTTTCCTGCAAATAAAATTGGGATAATTTTCTTTGAATTCTCATGGCTTATCATGGACTACACAGTACATTAACTAGAGTCAAATGGAAGATATTTTTTCCCCATAAATACTTGAAAAAAAATTATTATTTTCATTTGCCTGGTCACAACTCCTTTGCTCTCAAATGTTTATGTAGATAGGAAGATTTAAATCTTGTGGCAGGTCATAAACAATTTTCAGATTGTGTGTTCAGCTGTGGTTTTTACCATTTGAATATACACTGAAACCTTAAGGAAAAAAGTTGCACTGTTTTAGTGCTGAAGTTTCAATAACAAGTACCTGAAAGATATTTTATCAGTTTATTACAGATACAGAGGCAGGTTTATAAGTAATCTTAATTATGAGTAACTTTAGCAAAAAATCCTTTTGTAGATATTTTTAATGGGGAAAAAAAGAGGGAAATTCAGAGAAATAATGTTCATTTTTATGTGACTAAAATCTAATTGTCCTTTCCTCAAGGCTTTTAAGCACCTAACACAGAGTAATATGTTCTGATAGAAGCTGTTACTCTTTGGTGAAAGAAAGCAAAGGCACATTCCCTACAGATACGTACAGGCACTAAGCATCTCCAAACCAGTTGAAGCTTGACTGGTTAAAAATATATTTTGTTTGCTCCCATGCTGCCCCAGAAGAATTTTCAGTGCCATGAGCCCCACTGAGTGGTGTTAATTCATGCACACATTTCTGGTTGCATTAATGGGTTTTCCCTCCACTTAGTTTTTGTATAATCTGGAGGTGTTGTCCTTAATGAAGGTTTTGTATCTCCTACAGCTGCTGTATTGCATACCACAGAGGTGAGCTGCAGCACTAGAGATTTCTCATCCAGTCTCCTGCATCCTGGCTGATTTGAAATACAAAACTGGCATGCAATAATGGGCTTAAGTTACACTAATTTTCAATTGGTTGAACAAAATTAGTTTAGATTAAGAGATACCTTATTCAGAGCTTTTGCTTTTAAAAAACTTTTATACAAATTATTCTGCCACATTTTCTGCTCAATGTCAGGCTTCACACAGGAACAGGGATGAGCAGAAGGGTGTTGAGCTCCTCTCCAGAGCCAGCACACCACTGGCACAGAGGGGCAGGGTGATAGGGGTGGGAGCAGGGGCCCAGCTGCCTGCTGACCCCACTCCTTCAAAGCCAAGAGCTTCATCCTCCTCATCCTGACCTCGGGAGGGAACTTGACAGGTCTCCACGCTGGGTGGCTCAGGGAAAAGGCAGCACATTCCTCATCCTCCTCCAGGGAGGAGCTGAGCATGCCATGTCATAGGGCATTCAGGAAAACTGCTTGTCTTTAAAAGCTGGATCTTGCTATATATCAGCTTTGAAAACATGCCTAGTGCTGCATAGCACTTGGTGATCTATTTAACACGGTGGTGGTGGTGGTGGACTGCCTGCTCAGCCTGTTCCAAAAATGTTCTCTTGCATGCAGAGCCCATCAAGGTCAATCAAGGTCATATGAGCAGTTTGATGTGAGCAGATGCGACCAGAGCTCATATGACATTTGTTACTGCCCCTTCTCTGCCCACTCTGAAATGTGGCAAAGCAGATCATGCCTGCAAAAGGAAAATCCACTGCAGGAACGGGAGCATGCAGCATTACCTAGACACACCACACCTGCTGTCAGTGAAGAAATCTGTGGGGCACAATGTGGAATGTCACTAGGAACTTTGGTTTTATAAGAAAGAACGTATTAAAAGGGGTTCCTCTTAATGTTCTTCTTTCCACAGCACATGCACCTTGTACACCACAGACAAATACAAATTGATAAAGGCTGGAGCAAAAGATACAGAAATTCACAGGCCTAATCTTGTTATCAATTTAAAGCAACCTGCTTGTTTTGTATGGAGAATGCACTTTTAAATAGCATCTTTTAAACTTTTTAGCACTTTTCTATCTCCCTTCTTGTGACTAAAGTACTTTCCATATCAGAAAAGCTCACAAGAGTGTTAAATTCAACTTCTTTAAAGGTTAATAAAGCAAGTGCATGCTTGCTTGGTTCTAGTGCCTGTCAGATCAGCTTCAGCATTACTGTGGAAATAGATTGGCACTGCTACAGTGACTCTAATTCTTTCAGCTCATTGGTGGGTTATTAGGTATGCTGTGTTTATTAAAAAATTACCTCCTCAATCCAATAAGAGATATGAACCTGGGATCATTAGATAATACTATGTACAGACTGACATCCCATCTTACTGTAAGCCAGCACTCCCTTGGAAGAAGACTGTCCCTTGCAACAGAGCTTCCAATCACCTCTCTTCCCAGCCTTGGATGTATGGATCTTCTGTTCCAGGATGTGATGATATACCTTACCCAGAGTGCCAAATTAAGATTGCAGGAATTAAATGAAACAAGAAATAAGCAGCAGAATTAATTCACATAGCTAATTGATAAAAAAGCTCCAGAGATCTCTGGTGAAAAGTATGGAAATACATATAAGAAAAGCCACAGTGTGATGTCTCACACTAAGTGAGGGATGAAAAATGCCTTGAGAAATTAGCTGGGGAACTAAAATTCACAACTTTAGTGTATACTAAAAATCATGGACTCAGTAGAAAAACTAATTGGTTTTCTTTCCTCCATTCTATATCCTCTATTAAGAGCTCACTGTTCTATGAGCAGTAATTACTGATTTCTGTTCCCACAGAGCATAAAATATTATCACTATGTTTCTGCTAATGTTCACTTCAGCTCCCTTGGTACCAACTGTCCTTTTCCTTGAAAAGTACAAATTCAATTACACTAAAGTCAGTGCAATGATTCATGCTCTTGGTTTTGCTTAGAGATTTAGAACTGACAAAGGGCTTATGTGCTTGAGAGTTCCTAAATTTTTTTCAGCTTTATCAGAGTTGCCTTTATAAACAGTCTTGTTTATATCCTTGCACCATTGCAAACTACAGCAACATTGCATTACAAATACAAAGCATCATTGGTTTAAAAAATGATGTATGCCAACTGAAATTACTGAGAACACACTTTTGCTCTGAGTCTTGTTTCAGTAGCTTTATTTTTAGTTAAACACCAGAAAGTAGCTTGTATGTAGAGCTGGTATGGCAGCTGGGAGGTTGCAGAGCAGAGAGCATCAAGTCTGGCTTGTGGTGAATTAGCCATAGTTATTCAAACTCATGAGTGGCTTAACAAAACCCAATCATTGCTTTCTCCCTTCCTCCTTCTGCCCTCCCTTGGCTTTGCTGGTTCCATTGTTTATTGGTGTCTGTTACAGTCCAGTCTGCCTGTGACTGGTACAGATAAGCTGGGCTGCTGGATCACAAGCAGGGAGCCACAGACAGGGAGTGAACAACAGCTCTGCTATTGTCCCTTTACTAGAAATTAATTATAGTGATACCAAAGAATAAAAACTGTTCATCGGTTTTAATGGTCAGTGATCTGTGTGATAGCTTTAACCTAAAGAAGATTCGGCAATTACAGTGAAATTGTAATTTCTGATTGAGATCATCTGTATTTATAATTCTAAGCCTTGTGTAAAGTTTGTCTAGTCTTTAATGGTAAAGAAACGTGGTGTTAATGTCAAAATTATTAAAACTGTAAAAATAAAGTGGCAGACTGGCTAAGATGATATACGGTATTCAGTGAGCCTTTCCTTGAACTGCAGAAGCTGTATTTAGAAGTATCAGATGATTTTCATGCTTCCTCCATTAAAGCTCCAAGGTATATTCCATATTCTTAGGTTATTTTCTTAATTTTCACTATGTGGGATAAAAATCAACATTAATTTGCATAGTGCTGAGTTAAAGCCTGGAGATAAAAATCCTGCTGTGGTTCTTCAGTTAACACAAGTGTAAAGCTGAGAGGTGCTGTTCATAACTTGGTGTTTATTGGTCTGATGGCAACATCTGTACCAGTGGATGGAATGGGACAAGACTCTCTGTCTGCAAGGCAAATAGTGCGACTCAGCCTGCATTTCTGCAACTAAGCTCTCCATCCCCCTTCTCAAGCCTGGACACCTCCATCCATAGTGCTTGTCAGGCATTATTTGCTGTCTCCACTTGGTGTGGTGAAAGTGAGAGCTGGTTTAGGCTAAAATCATGCCCCTTAACTTGCTGGTACTGTGCATGCCAGAGCAGTTCTGAAGGTGTTAGAGAGTTAAAATGTAAGCTCCTCGCATAGAAGAGGAGGAAGAAGAAAATGATAAATGTAAATATTTTAGATGATTTTTGGATGGGGAAAATACTATCGTGTTAGTGCATTCATCTAGTCTAATAATAAATGCCAGCATTTTAATTTATTATCAGATACAGCAAAGCAAATGTCAGTGTAGTGAACAGCTACACATTATCAAACATTATTCCCTCAGACATAGTTTAATTCTTGATGACTTTTTGAGTTGGAAGTTAGAGAACAGGTAATGTCATTGTTTTGCAGAAGTCCACTTTAATGGGCCTTTTTTCATTTTTCATTCCTTTTCCAAAAAAAACCCAAAGCCCCCAAGTCATCCTGCATAAATGGATAGTCTAAAATCGTTGAATGAATGACCTAAGCTCGCACATTGAAGATATCATTATTATAAATTGCCTAAATAATTTGGCATCTTTATTTGTTGAGAATCTGACCTAACACAAATTGTATCTTAGATCCAGGCAAACCAGGGTGCAATTGCTGGAACTTCAAGTGTGTGACATTTGTCTAATCCATGATGAAAATATCAGTAACTGATCTCAGCAGTATTGTTTTACCCATTGTGTGCTGACTTCAGCACTCCTATATGGGACCTATTCAGGCATTGACGCCTACAGATTGTATCTCATTGATTTTCAAGCCTCTTAGCCTTCAGAAAAACGTTCTTAAAATGTGAAATAATCTTTCTGGATAAGTATTAAATAATCTGATTTCTTGTGTCTTATAAAGCAAACCTTGACAAAGAGAAAAAGCAGTCACTGGCAGCAGATGGGATGATATGTCTAATATATCTCTACTTTATCTTTTTTCTGTGATTAAGTTGTATGTAGACCTCTTGAATATACAGTTTTCCATATAAAAAGCTGCTATTAAGGCCATGAAGAGATTTTCAGGGATTAGCAAGTGCTGCCTGCAACTTTCTGCATTATTTAATACACTGTCCCTATTTCAGTACATTGACTAGTTTCTTTTGTCTCTTTCCAAAGTTTCCCCATGAAAGCCTTCAGTACTCACGACTTAGTAAGAAGAGCAATTTTTTTCCCTTGTGATACTTATCCAATTGATTTTAACAGAAATGCACTTTCACTGAGCTTGCAGATATGCAGAATGTGTCTCAAGAGCAGTGAATTTTCCCAGTCTTGGCATCTTCATTCTTAAGAGCCTTTTCAAAATGTAAATTAGAGACCAAGCCTAGAGAATCAGAAATTTTAGAGCACATGCTAATTGCAGAAATCTGAGATGGTTGCTCTGAATGGTTGGTTGTCAGTCAGACTTGCATTAATGTGAGCTCTGAGGATTTGTATTGCTAGCTTAGAGTAACTCAAGAGGAAGCACAAATCTTTTCTCTCACAGGGATGGCAGAGCTAACTCCCAGCTCTATCCACTTCCCCCTGAAGCTCTTTTAATTATTGTGATCCTGTTAGCATAATTCAACAACTTTAAAAATTAATTCTATGCAGATCAGTTAGAAACTGAAATAGTGTTTCTCACACTGCAAAATTACAGTGTTACACAGAGATCTAAACTACTGGGGAGCTACAGGGCAATCCAAGTGTTTTTATGCTTTTTCAGATTACAGGATTTTTGAATCAATAAATTCTCATAGAAACAAATCGACAAACTAACCAACACCTCAAAATCCTGCAGCTAATGTTTGCTTTTAAGCTGTAAGGTTATAAACAAATATATTTTATGAAGTTGTGGGGGATGCTTCCTGAGCAAGTAATAACTCTTCAGTTAAAGAAAGTTCATCTTTTTGATAGATTAAACATATTCAGAGCATTGCATTTGAAACAGTAATTTTTTGGAATTCACAAGAAAGGAAAACGTGGTCCGATAAAAGAGTAAATGAGTTGAGAGATGTGGTGCTGTAGTCAATGCTTCCAACAGGCATGGAAGTCACTCAGCAGAGGTCATTGCATTTCTGTCCTACAGTGTGGTTCAAGAAACCCAGGATGTCATGTCTTTACAGTGACAGGAGTGTCTGAAGGATTCTTTGTCTGTCCTGCAGGTGGAAGCAGCAGGAGTCGTGATGCTGCAGGGCTGGCTCTTGCTGAGGCAATTCAACATTCTCACAGACCAGTTCACACACCAAACTCACAGCCTTGCTTGCAAGTTTCCAAGGCTGACTTGTTGGTCTTGAATATATTGCTTTATTATCATGACAAGGAGGTTTCAAGAACTGTGTATTGATATAAAGACAAACAGGGTATTCTTACCAGCTGATGGCAGACTGGAGAGTTGTAGTGCAGCTGGTTTGCCTTTGCAAAGAAATGGAGGTGTGAAAATTTCTGGGAAAGTTACAATAGTGAGCAACAGCAGGGGAAATTCCAGGCCTGATTCAGAGCAGGCTACAGACTGCCAAAATGTTCTCAGCATCCTTGCCATGGTCTTTGGAGAATTATAAAACTAGGAACAAGATAAATCAGTCTGATTTAAATCATACAGGGAATGGCTTAAGCAGGTTTGGGAATTCTGCTCTCTGCCTCTGTAGGATTATTATAAACATTTCTATTAAATTTCTTTCTTAAGCCTGCTTCTTGTAATGACGACAAAGGACACTGTGGTTGGTAGCACAACAAACATCATATGTGTGTAACGATGACTTAAACAAGCTCTGGGAAACAGTACAAAACATCTACTGATGGAGGGAAGAAGGGGATGTCTCTCACATCCATCAGATGCACTAAATAGTTTCACTGTCATGTGCCAGAAACAAATGCACCAGGAATGTCTTCACAGAATTAGGTTCTGTGACAGGAATTCTTTCACCAGCTCAGTAACTTTCTTTGTGTAAGACTGCAGAGTAAGGTCTTTCAAAACTAATTTGGCCAAACTGTAAGCCATATGAGTTTTGTCTTTATTGTGTCTTGCCCTGCCTGAAACTTCTGAGTACCAGCATGTGATTTTACTTCATCACAGCTGTGGTACATGTGAGATTTTGTGCCCTGGAGTGAGAGCTGGGAAAGGTACTAATGTGTGGAATTACATAGTGCGAGAGAGAGAGATCCAGAGATGACTGCTATGCACAGTTGGTGAGAGCAAACGTAACAGCAGCAGAGAGTATCAGAGGATCTTTAATGTGGTGAGCGTATTTATGTTTTTTGCCTTGTGAGACTGTCACTGCCAGCTGAGCTGCACAGTGGGGATGAAAATAGCACATGTATGCACGTTTGGTGCAGCTGTATTTAGGACATCACCTTTAAGTCAAACTCTGTCTTCTTGTATCTAGTAAGAGCAGTTATGCAACCACTGCAGGAATGGCAAGAGGCACAAGACAGGAAATGTTTCTGATGAGAATAAAAAGTAAATTGAGCTGGCAGACAGAAGCTTTTCTGGCTTACAAGAAAAGTGGGAGAGGAGGTCCTTCCAGAGTCATGTTGGTGCTGAAAAATGTGTGCAGGAAAGAAAAATGAGAAGTTGGAAGAAACAGACAGAAAAACAGGGAGAAGGATGAGACACAAGGCAATTTAGCTGGGGGTATAAATGAAGCCTGGAAAGATGGCCCAGTGTATATTAGCAAAAAACAGCACAGGAAAGGTGAAGAAGGATGGAAGGAATTAGGGTTGGACTGGGCTGAGAAATGAGTAGGAAATTAGAAATAAGATTTAACATGGCTTGCATGTTGCTCTGTTTGTGTGGATATCTGGGTGCTGAACTCTTCCACAACAGTCACTATCTTATTAAACAGCAAGAAAGGCTATCCCACCTACGCATTTCCTATCTGTTGCTAACACAGAGGACTCTGTTCACACCTTTGGCCCAAAGCCACATCATCTTTTGCAGATAATTACCTCAGTTCTCCATTTCCAGGTACTGATCTTTGTAGTTTTCGGGGTAGTTCAAGCTACTTTGGGCACTTCAGCATTTCCAGCAAACTGGTTCTACACTAGGGATGGGCAGTAACTTGCTACCAGAATTATTTATACTTGCATCCCTGTCTCAAAATTTGTAGTAATTTGGGGACTGATGCAACCACTCAGGTTCTTTTATTCAGCCCCTAAGTAACAAAGACAACTCTCTTTTGCTGATCAAATTGTTCCCAGGGACATCTGGACAACCCTGAGACAGATTTCTTCTCTGTGTAAATATTTAAGCAGTTCTTCATTTACCTGTTCACATATGTTTGTTGTACATTTTTTGTGGTACATTTTTATCCATGTACTAACTATACACCTGAACTCTAATTTTTTTTTTCTGGTTTTCTGACCTGTTGCCCTTATCATACTTACACTTTAATGGATGAGATAAGACACAATGAAGGTATCTTTTGTAAACTTCTGATAGTTCTTTGATGGCCTGCAGATATCTTGATCATTAGTCCATTACCTTTTTACTTATCAGTTAACAGTCCCAAGCCATTCAGTTGCACAGTTTTGGTAATCCTAAATACAAGTTTCTTGTGCCTAATGCCTGCTTTAACATTACTGTAATAAACAATTGTATCCCCAGATTTAGCCCTTGAGCTGGGACCAGGCCATAGTCATATGCCAGGGGCCAGTGCAACTGAAGAGGTAGCCTGTAAGACTATGTTTTCCTTTTACAATTTAATGGCTACAAAGTAGTGTATTTGGAGTGGCTTACTTAATGTTATTTTGTGCATGCAGGAGACAAAACTTCCTTTTTGAACAAGGCATTGATGCTTTGAATCATTGAGAATGCCATTTGCTGAAATCTCTCTTCCACAAGCCAAGAAGGGCACAGATCCAAACTGATGCTAAGCACTCTGTAGAATTTCTTAGAACGTAATTCATCATTTGTAGTAAACTTCAGAAAAGTACTTGTCACGTACTTATACCTTCCTTCTAACTTGTCAAGTAGCCCAGTCCAAATAAAAAAAAATTATTCTGCCATTATAATACATTTTAAATGTTACCAGGTTTTAGTAAACTACACAAAAAATTGTTAGTTTATTTCTTTTTTAAAGGAATTTAGAACACTTAATGTGTTTTTGACTGAAAAATGTTTCCAGAGACCCTTTTCTACCAGTGACAGTGCAAAAAGGGATGTTGGAACAAGCAGGATAAAAACCTTTTCCAAAGCAAAAGAAATTTGCTCAAATAAGAGTTAACATTTCTGTTGAGTATAGTTCAGCTGATATGAAATAAATGTGCTTTGACATATTAATTCTCCATAGGGTCACAGTCATCTTTCTAACACATACACTATCATCTACTTAAACTCAATTCAGCTTCTGGTGGCATTATTAACCTTCTGAGAACATTACACCAGATGTCTGCTTTCAGACTAGAGCTGTTTTGACACACAGGTTCCCTCTTGCACGTGCTGTGGAGGGAAGGAATAAAGCCTTGCAGGCAAGGAACTGAGCTGACTGGTGGAAGGTGTCAGGGTTCACCTCGTATTGCTGCTACAAACTTCCTCTATGGCCACAGGCAAGTCGTTCTGTCAAAAGGCACAAGTCTACACCTCACCAAACCCTTTTTCCCTGGTGGGTCTCTCTCCCTTCAGTAACATGACAGCATAGCTCATGGATCTTCTTTTGGATATGCAGGAACACCAGACTTTCTGCTCAGTCTGTTGAAACTCATGGCCTAGAGTTAAACATCATAACACCACAGCAGAAAGGCATTGTACAAGAAAGAATCCTGACCTCTAAAAAGGTTTCAGAAAGAAGTGGGAGGGAAACACAAAGTTGCGAAGTGGCTTATTTTAGCTCCTCTACCAGGTCAGCAGTAGGGAGAGGAACAAAACCCTAGTCTCTGATGCCTGCTTTTACTGATTTCAATTTAACAGCCTTCCAGTTAATGTATGGCTTGTTCCCTCTCATTTGAATTGTCATACACGTTTGGTTTTTATCTAGATGACTGGTTTTGTATGATCTTCTTAAACAGAATTTTACTTTTTGCACCTGCTCTCTGGTGTGCCTTTGGTGGACAGACAAGTATATTCAGTATAGGAGAAAAGTGCTGAGGTGGCTTTATAGTGGGAAATCAGACCTCATAAATACAGCATGGTAATGGAGTCAATGACTGCATGAAAAAGAATTATTTGGTTAGTTAAACCTCATTTCCAAAATCTCTTGATATTTTCCTGTCTTAGCAGAAGTTCTCTAAGGAACAAAGTGGTTAAATAACTGATTAAGAAATCAAAGAGTTATGAATAAAAGGTCAGCGTTCATGATACAGAGGTAACTATAATCCAGATTTATTACCTGATGGATCAGACAACGATTATGGGAGTGATACCAATTAAACATCTGTTAATGACAAATTACAAGGAATAGGGTGTCCCAGTGGGGACAATGAAACCCAGTGATCTCAGGCTTGGCCACCACTCTTGGGATAGTTTGGGATAGTCAGGAGAGAGCAAATAATCTCTCACCTTACTGAAGAAATGGCCAATGGAACGGGCCTTTAGGTCCAGACCTCTGGGTCACTAGATGTGCATTGGGATACAGAAGAAAATTAGCACAACTCATTTTTCTCTTTAGGCTGGAAATGAATAAACAGAGGGAGGGTGTGACTGTAATGTATGGTGTTACGAATGTCATGTGGAGGTGGAATAGACAACCACGATTTAGTGTCCAATGAAATTACCAGGTATACAGACAAGAAAATAAGCAAGGCTGAGCACTTTGTTATACACTCTCATAATTCAAATATAGAACTAGTTATTACACAGACACTGTAGCACCCACAAATGTCAATTGCTTTAAGAGTAAGTAGACAAAGTCAGAAGAAGATCCATCCAATATTACTAAATACAAAGACAATTTGGCTTTGGAAGTCCCTATGCAAAGATTGCTGAAAGCTGAAGTAATCTGTGGAAAAACTGTGGTAAGCTTGCCCATATCTTTACTTTTTCCAAAGTACCCAGCACTGGCTGCCCTAAAAATCTAAAGGCTGGCTAGACAGACCTTTGGTTTGAACTCCAGTGTCTGTTTCTGTGTTCTTATGGTTACTGCAGACTCAGGCCTTTGGTATTCTGGTTGGTTTTGGTTTTGGTCTTATGTGTTTATTCACTGAAGGCTGCTGGAGACAGAGATTTCTCTTGGTCTGTGGAGGTGCAGTCTCTAATGGAGCGGGTTGGGTCCCTAATTGTTCCCCAGGGCTTGATATGTACTTTCATACACATTGTAATTAAAAGTTAGGTAAGAGCCAATTGAAAATGTGCACAGTAAACAGAGAATCTAGTTTGACATGCTCATCCCACAGCTAAAGCTCTGCAGTTATTTACTTGGGAACCTGACACATTTTTTCTTTCCTCTAACTCTTCCACTTCCACAAGGATCTCACTTAGAGCCTCACAGTTCTTCATTGTCTGTTGGAGTGAGAGCTCCTCTGGACCCAGGCCCCGAGGAAAACCAAAGCACAAGAATTGAATTAAAACCTTTGGATAAGCTGAGATACATGAAATCACACCAAAGTGAAAGAGAAATACAGATTTTCAACTCTTAGTAGAAAAATATGCTAAGTGCCTTAAACATTGAAAAGCTGCAGCAAAGAGACCTTAAACACAGTTTGTACTGCAGCAGTTTCACCTTTTCACAGAATTTCCTTACTCTAGACAAAACATAGATAGAACTATATTGTTCACATTTTTTTGATAGTGTTCACATAAACAATAAGAGTTGATAAAAACTATATACGCAAATTTGTGTAATATTTAATGTAAGACTTGTGTAAGATTTATGATCATTAGAATTAGACCAGGATAGGTTAAGAAAAGAAAACTAGAATTGTGTGTTAATTTTATTGGTTAATTAACAAATATAATCCTCTAACTGTAAGTTAGTTGAAACAGCAACTGCAACATCTCCAACATCATCAAGCTTAGCCTGCTGTTGTTGTTGCTGCTGCTTTGCCTTATCGTGCACCCCCTTCGAACTCTACCTTCAGAAACTCTGGAACTGCAAAATAAAGGACTTTAGCGAAGCAGCAGCCTCCTCTGCTCTTTCACCCTCGGCCGAAAAGGGAGGGTGTCCCGTCACAGCTCAACAATTGTCCACAAAAGTAAGTACTGACTAGCACGAGGCACTCTGCCTGCAAGCTTTTTCCTTCAAAACTTCCCTCACGTGTCTTCCAGTGTCCCAGAGATACAAACCTCACATGTGCTGTTGAGGAAGGGAGAAGATACTTCCTGGCACAGAACCATTCCCTGGCTGTCCCAGAGATGCATCCTCTGTTTATTTCTTTCTAGTGCCCCAGTTCAGGAACATCCCTGCCAATTCTATAATGTGGAGCACCCTTTGTAGTAATAGCTAAGGCTGAATTAACATTCAGAAAGAGTTTGAATCACTTGGTAGCATATCATCAGCAGTCAACTCCAAACCAATTTTCCCCCAGCATTCTGAGTGGGCTCCAGACCAAATATCAAGCTAAAAAATAACCACTCTTTAATGTGTGAGATTAGGTTTCTTTGGTAACTCAGTGATGGTACCAATCAGGACATTTTCTAAAATTCACACTGACATCAGTGAGGGCTGTTGACTAGAAAGATACAAAAATTAGAAATATTCATTTTATTGTTTAGATTCTGATTTTTGGGTTTTCTTTTTGCCATTAGTACTGTTTTTCACTATACATATATATCTAGCAAAAATTGGCTTCAATTTAGTTTATACTGCGTTTGCTTTGAATAATATCTGGATTATAAATATTTTACATGAAATTGTATTGGAAAGATATGTGTTGTGGTTTTAAAGTTCATTTAAACACCTGTCTTATTTATTATTTTTGTAAAATCTTGGATTTTGACAGGTATAAAATTTGGCAAAAAAGTAGGCAGATGGTAACTCAGTATTATTTTTGAATAATGTTGATTTAACCTGAAGGTCTGCTTGGTGCTTCACTTAAGCAGAATCTAAGGCAACAGGGGTCTACCTGAGTGGAGTTATCATGAGTACCCTGCTGGAGGTGGGATGTGAAAGATCTTCTCTGACGGCAACCATGAATGTCTCACCAGATAAGTCTTAAAAGGACCATCAGAGAGGAAATACATTGTAGCAGCCTGCCAGTGAATTTTGTTAATTAAGAACAATGCACCGTTTAGACCCAAGGCTGGGGACTGCTGCTTTGAACTCCAAAGACAATGTTTTGTTTGTACAGCTGGGGAATGACACAATGTTACTGAGACTGGCTAGGACAGAAAGCATTCCTTGTAAATGCTCTCTGGTTGTTACTCTTTAAGAGGTGAATCTAAAAGAAGATAGTATCTATCTTAACCCTGGACATTCTAAAGGGGAAAAGAAAACAATGAAAAGCTCTTGAGCATCTCAAAGTCTGTTGATCAGAGATTTTGCAGTGCATTCTTCCCTCTTGAAGGTGGTGTCCTTGAGCCTGACCACATGCACATTCCTATTGCTAGCATATTCTTATTGCTCCAGTGAGGCTTGGATCAAATCCCTCTTTAAAGCTGATCATTGCTTCAAAATTAGAACCACTGGCTCTGAGGTGTGTCTTGCCAAATACTTCATTAGGGACTTCTCTTAAACTTGCTGGGCCAGTAGCCCAGAATTATGACTTCTGCCACTTTGCATTCAATCACTTTCCTTCATGTTTCCTTAGCTACCATATAAAAGAAAATTTGTAGCAATATTGTGGTAGAATGGGAGGAAAGGAGGATTTCCTAGAAACCTTGTCTCCTTTATGACAATAATGGAGAATATAGTTGGCATGACATATTTTTTGAATCGTAACTTCAGTGTTTGTTTTATTCATGGCATAATTTCTAGCTGTTGCTGATTCATATGATTTACTGAATGAACTGTGCACTGATCCTGCATTACTGTGAGCTGACTGTAATGAAGCATTTTCTTTCAGACCACCAGAAGGAGCTATTGAATTCAAAAAGCCGTTCCTTCAAAGCAGGAACTCCTAGTACAGCCGGGGCACCCAGTAGGATAATAGAGCAGGCACTCTGTCTTCCTTGGAAGTCAAGCTAAGGAGCAGATTCTCATTTAGGGTCTGCAACTTTTTCTGATCCACTGTACTGTAGAATCAAAGCTGATTTTACAGGGTTTAAGATCCAAAGAGATGGGAAATCTATTGAGGCAGGTTGACCCATACATTTTTCCACAGGGAGAGTGGAACCTGCCATTTTCCATTAGGTCACAGCTCGGAGACATTAGGCTAACAGACCTGCAAAACATTTGAGAGTTAATGGCAATGTTCATAAAGATAAACAAAACCTGCAGTTTTTCTGATCCATGTTGGCTGGCAATCAAAATGCACTGGCCATATATTAAGTGTCTTCTGACGTGATATGAAGATGTGCAATTATTTACCATGTCTCATGATCAGATTCAAAAAAGGGGCATGAGATTTATAGCCTACCTTTTATGAGTTTGCCCTTTATATTTGACCAAAACCCTTTACACTAACAGAAAAAATATTATTTTGCTTTGTCCTGTCTTCCATTTACACCTTTTTGTGTCTGACAGCAGCCTGAATTGTGATGATTGTTTGAAGATGCTGCATTCTGTGTGAGTCTGTGTGTAGCTTTGAATGAGTGTTTAAATTAATGTTTAATTAATGCTTAATTAATAAAATACCATTTGTCACTAAGCTTCAAATTGGAATGTGGTATACAATTTGCTAAGTCAGTGTTTCCAGCATGTTAAAAGAATATCTGTTTTAAACACTTGTATTATGCATGTCTTTGGATTGACACATAGTAAAAATGTGTCTGAGGAATAATTTTTCTAAATACCTTCAGGCAGTAGTTCAGGCTGATTGATCTCAGCACTGGCTTTTACTTATGTTGACTTTCTTACTTTATAATGTGCTTGTTCTCGAGACACCCTGCTAGTACTCAGGCATGTCTGGGTGTGTATGTAGAATAAATCAAATATTGCTCTGGGAAGCTTACAGTGCAAATGGTAACTAGACATAAAAAATATGCGTAACAAAGTAACAGGAGAGCGAGGAGCAGGGAGGAACTGAAGAACAGTAGTGTGGAAAGGAAGACAAGGTCTATTGACTGGACATATATATATTTTGGAGGTTTCATGTGTTGGGCTTACTCTTTGTTTTTTGTACCATGATAATGTCCAGTAGCTTTTTTCAGAGGTGATGATCTTGTGTTAGATACTTCGCTGTGCAAAAGTGGAAATTGAAGGTGGTTCCTGTCTGAGATTTAATCTATATGAGGGAGATCTAGGAAAAGACGGTTGGAAAATGACTACAAAGAATGGGTCCTACAGGCAATGAGTTTTGTGTCAAAAACTCTTTCTAAATTTACAAATACTTTTGCTTTTTCTTTGTAGCAGTATCTCACAGAGCTTTCTTCTTCCAAAAACCAGTTAACATGCCCTGTGTTCTTTTTCTTGGGAAGTGGGAAGTCGTTAGATGCAGCTATGCATCTGTAATGACCTTGCACCCTGACTATTGCCATTTTCTGGAATGATGGGGCTGTTGCTTTGGTTAGAATAAGAAACAACCACCAATATGTGCTCAGCAGCACAGTGGGCACTAAGACCATATCAGCCAAAAAACCACATGTTGTCATGCTATGGATTTTCGTCTCCAGAACTCTCTGTCATTGTGGCACAAACTACCACAGGACCTGTCTCGACCTGAGCCTGACTTTCTGCAACAACTGCGTCTCATAGGAACAACAGCATCATTAGCACTTGGAAAACAGTTTCCAGTCTTGGAAATATATCTTTTCTCACAAAGAAAACTTCCTCCTTTAGATTCTCCATAAACCTGCATCTTAAAGGGGAAAAAAAAAGCTTTTACTAAATTAGAACAAGAAGACACTTCATGTTATTTTGCCTCTCCGACATCAACTGGGGCTTAAATAATCCTAAAAGAACCTAAATAGAAAAGTAAATGAAAGCATAGAGTAAGAAGTCATTTGTGGAAAGAAACACTTTTCACTGTGCATGAGTGCCTTTAGAAACATGTCCCTATCAGTATATTATTTACAGGGAGATTAATCTTATTTTATCTTAATGAAAATAACGAAGCTCCCTTATGCCTAATCACAGGAAACAGGTGACTTCTGTCTGTCCAGTTAAACCTGGCTGAAGTGACAGCTTATATTGTTCTGTCCTTTAAAAATGTGCATCAGATCTGTATGCCTATGTATGTCCCTACAAAATTCTACTTTTCTGTCTTATAAAGGTTGAGGATAATTGGACACTGGCTGGTTGGTTTGTTGAACTTCTTGGAAAGGATCCTGGTACTGGGAGTTGAGCCATGCGGTTGCTTTGTTAAGATTTCAAATAATGGTTTTGTGATGTGGCTTTTGTGCCCTCTTAACACTGTGGGCTTAATTTTTGCCAGTGCAGGCACTAACGTACAGGAATCCAGCCATATGCTGTCATCTACAGGTTTGGAGCATTCCTTAGCTCTTGCATGGTGCTTGGCTTCTTCTGGCTACAGGACTTAGATTACTGGAATAAATGAATTTTTACTGAGCCAGATTGTCAATGTACTTACGACTCCCCTTGGTGAGTCTACTCTGTCCAGTGTCAGAGCAACTTTTGTATGAGTAGGTATTTGTTGGCAAGAATGAAGGGTTTAAAGTCTGGCCTCTTTCCAATATTGCTAATTTGTAACTCATGGTGCAGTTACCAACTAGTAGAGGGAAACATATTCAGGACATTTTGACAGCTTCCTCATTCATTAGCAAACATCTGTCTAAAGTCACAGACCAGACTCACAGAGCAAGTAGGAGAAAGTCAATGCATCTTTGAACTCGGTCTCAACACTCAGTAGAAGTTTTCAATATTAATCTCAAGTCACTTCAGTGTTCTGAAATGTCACTGCGTACACTCCCTTCTTCAAGCAGTGAAAGAGGCAGTTTCAGAGGCAGTTGATCACACCTGTGTTTCTCTATCGGCAGGGGAGAAAATTAAGTGACTAATGAACTAGAGACCTATTTTTGGAAAGATAAATAAAGATAAGAGACAAGTTACCCAAACTAAGTCTGTTCTTTACACGCTGGTGCTACGATGTGATGGTGTCAGTGAGAGCTGACTGCATCTGCTGTGCCCATGAGGGAAGTGTTTCCCTTGTGTAGCATCTCCCACATCCTGTAGCACAGTCTATGCATGCAGTCAAACACTGTTAATTGTGGCTATCATATGTAGTTTCCCTTTTTCTGTTCTTCTTTTGAATTTTCCTTTCCATGAGGGTAAATCTGCCTCAGTGAAAGACATGGAAAAAGTACTCTGAAGCAGGCTGAGGATCATAAGGTCGTACCTTTTCTGTCCTGTCCTGTCCTGTCCTGTCCTGTCCTGTCCTGTCCTGTCCTGTCCCTTTGACCCTTTTGCCCTAGTCTTCAGATTAGACCATCTGTGAATCTTGTTATCTAGTACTGTGCAGAACAGAGTGTGTGACTGATCTCTTGGCACAGCCAGTGTGTTGCCTTGGTGGGTTGTGTGGGATGAAAAAAGCACAATACATGCCTTTTCTGACTGAGACTTGTTTATCTGCACAACATCCAGGCCATTCTGGGAGAGCTCTCCTCTTGGTGATTGCTGGCAATCAAAAACGAATCAAATCAAGGCAAAGTTAGAGAAATTCTCCTATACAAAGAGCTGCTCTAAAACAAAGCTGCATTTTTGTGGTGCATTGTCCTAGCTCTGTGTGAGTCCTGTAAAGAGACAAAGGCGAGCAGGAAGGAAATCTCAGCTGCTTAGTAAATGCCCTAATTTGATTTATTTACTGCTCCCTTCCCCCACTCAAACTGTTCTGCTAACCTGTTAGTCCCAACTCAGACAAGTAAGACCTGCTAATCTGATTAGTCCTGACACACAGGAACAAGGCTGCTGGGAAAAGCTGGACCCTTACAGCTGTTTCAGGCTTCAGCTTCGATCATAACGCTATGGGTTAGCTGAATGTATAGCGCAGTGTGACAGAAGCCTGCAGCATGCATGCAAGTGAGCAGTGTGACCGTCACTGAAGATTTCTACCCTGGGTCTGAGGCCACTGGAATACAAACCATGTTTCGTGTCACCTTCAATGTAGTGACAGAGAAAGTTACCTTCACCTTGGCAGCCTGCCCCTCCGCCACATGGAAGGTAAGCGCAGATATGCATAAAGTAAAAGGGTTGATGGCACCGTAAAATGTGCTTCTGAACGTTTTTCCCAACCTTAGGCCATGTTTGAGAAGTTTTAAGGGGAGCAATAATATTTTAAGGGAACTGCACTGCAATGCATCATACGCACAACTGGTTGGAATTAGACTCAATGGATCTGGTTCTAGAGAACAATTTACCTGTTGCCTTTTAAAGCTGTTCTCATCCGACTTTTAAAATAGCCAAATTCATGGTCATTTTCCTTTATACTGGTCTGGAAATACCAGTTATTTATATTAACAGCAAATCTAGAGAGATATATAAACATAAGGTACTCGTTTCTGTAAGGAAGGGACACTGTTTATGCAGAGCTTTCAAGCTTCTTAGATAATTTAGGGATTCCAAGGATTTGTGAAATATGTACCATGGTATGCTAATTTAGAACACAATGCATCTCTATAATGAGGGACTAAAAGAAAAGAAACCCTTAGATGCATGATAATACTTGATGCATGACAATAATTTGGCAGAAGTCAGAAATGCTTTGCATATCAGCTCCTTCTCCCATCCATCAATTCAGTTCAGATCTTCACTTCCTTGAGACAAATGTTCCTACCTTGTCTTGAAGAAATCGGCATTGTCAGGATGAGATGGGAACAGGTTCATTGCCTTTCCTTTCCTTTCTCTTCTGGGAGTGTGTGCTTTCACTGTAATGCAGTTGAGAAGACAGATACTATCTACTGAAGTGTTGCTTTAAAAGCTTCATTTTGTAATTTGTTATTTACAGAGCAGTTACTGTAAGAACCTCACCTCTGCCTGTTATTATGCCTTTCAGATGTGAGACATTTATGAATAACTAGATACAGTGGCAGTGTAATTGCTCTTGCTTTAGCTGTCCATGATTCATTATGTGTGTAAGGAGTTGCCATATATCTTTGCTGTATCATTTTCTCAGTCTTGGGCCTGTCTTTTCTCTGGACTTGTGAGGTAGGCACTGCCCAGCAGCTGTTATTAGAAGGTCTTTAAAGGGGCTGGTACAGTGTGGCCCCAGCCAGACCTGTACTATATGTATATATATGTATATATATGTATATATATGTATATATATGTATATATATGTATATATATGTATATATATGTATATATGTAGCACCATATGTATATATGTAGCACCATGCACTAAATAAAAACCCCGTCAACTAGGGCTAGGTGTGTTTGGAGTAAAATTCATGTGAAATGAATTTATCCAGGTACCTTCTCTCTGGGTTTATGGTGATACTGCTTCAGTTTCCCTGTTTATTGGGAAAACTTAATTTCCCAAATGTGTATTTATTATCTAGCAAAGAAAAGATCATTTCGACACAGCATAAAATGGCTTTACTTATGCTTGCTAGCTTTGTGTTAAAGATTTTTTTTCCTTCATATCAGGACTTAGAACTCTCTGCTTTTAGACTGCAAGGCACTTAAAAGAGAGGATTGAAATGGAAAAGGATCCTGGATCTTACCCGGCTCACAGACTCTGGGAACAGCAAACAGGGATGCAAGTATAACCCAGCTGTGTGTTGCATTTCAGTGATCCTTTATTATGTTAGACATGAGTACACTGTAGCAAATGCCTCTGGAAGAAACGGGCAAGTACTGGAAAGTGCATGCCAGCACGCCTTTTCATTTCTCCAGCTCTTCTCTTATTTGAATAATTTAAATTATTTGATATGTGCAATGCGCAAACATAAGTAAATGTTTAAAAGTAAAAGCTAAAAGAAACTGTAGTACAGTATAACTTCATAAAATGTAGTACATTTATTGATGAACTAAATAAAAAACATGTAAGAAAGTGGGCACAATTACATGAAAAAAACAAGACGGGATGCCAAGCCAGCAGAAGAGATGGCTTTGCAGTAGAGCTTACATAAGTAATGGGAAGTTAATTTAGGGAAAGCTTTGTGGAGGGAGTAAGTATGTTTTATTGGCCAGCTATTACAGCTGGAAAAAATCTGACATGGTTTCAGGTGCATAAGCCTTCCATTTTGACTGTAGGAGGCTAATGAAAGACTGTTTCCCCACAACCTTACTTTGCTTATGTCCTTGTGTCAGCCAGAACAGCACTGGTACTGCAAGTTAATTTAAATCCTTTGAAGCTGAAAGAGGTCACATCCTCCTGCTGGAGGAGGGAGGACAGAGATGTCTACTTCCAGACTGCTAAGTCTTCTTCTTCAAGAGTAAATGGCCCAGTCTGCAGATAATACTGATGTGTTCTGCTTGTCCACATAGCACAGCATGACCAGCAGATGGGTCTTGCATGGTGAGGTGGGACCAGGTTGCTGTGATAGCTCTGTAGCAGGTGTCTTGGGGCCAGGAGGAACAGAGCAAGTTCTGTCCCAAATTTTTATCTTTCTACCCTGTGCTACACAGTGTTTGTTTCTCTTAGAAATTAATTTCTGATTAGAAGTATTGGTGAAAAGTATTTCACCCTATTTAAATTATCTGTAAAATATTCATTTCTATGGTATTTAAATGAAAAAAAGACAGTAGTCCTGCTCCAGACATTTCAGTCTGTAGGGCACAAACCCCACTGTTTTTGCAATACATTGCTTTGTAAAAAGTAGTTTAATTAGAAGTGGGGGAGGGTATGGACACGGGACAACTAGAGGGAAGTGACAGCTGAAAAGGGCTCAAGCTTTCAAGTGCAAAAGGCTCAGAGCTGAACACGGCTGTTCACACAGGCACCAATGCCTGAAAGCCAAACCAAGAAGGATCACTACTATAAACGATGAGCACCTTTATTATAAAGCTTGGAGGAGGGGACTAGGCTGCTCTTTCTCACCTGTCAGTCTGCCTCCGCTCATTTCCCTGCTCCTTAGAGAATGGGCTGCTGGTACTTCTTGATCTGTTGACAGGTGTGTAGCTGGTCAGCAGAGCAAAGGACTGAGTAATCTGAGATGTGCATGGGTTACACCAATCAGACTGCAGCCGGTATCAGCTCGGCCAGGATCCCTCCTCCAAGGGCTTTTCAGGCTTTGCTCACTTGAATTACTGTTGCATTTTCAGTCAGTTGCTGCTAACATTTGGGGAGTCTCGTCTTGTGCCTCTTTGTGTCCTGTACCTGGCTTTAAGAGAAGAAAACAAGATCATGCAGCTATTGATATACCAACAAATACCTACCACTCATTTCCTAACCCCTGAACAGATAACATGCTGCTCAGATAAATGCAATTCGAATACACAGGGTACCAGCAGATTTAGTTACAGAATGTATTCACTCATGGAGGCTTAGCTATGCTTGAAACCTATTGATTTTCTCTTACTGTTGGTGGCTCAGCTTTGTTGAATCCCGTTTGAACTGTATGAGGGAAAGCAGCAAAAACTGCTGGTTTGTGGCTTTCTATTCAAGGCCAGGAAATTCACTCGATGGGGATCAACCTAACTCGGGGCTTTCTTGCCAATTGATGCTGCACTTTCTCTCCCTGACACGGACAGATAAATGAGCTGGGGGCGGCTTTGCAGTCAGTTGGAGCCGGAGCCGAACGCGCATTGTTGCCAACTTTGGAAAGCTGCACAATGGCCCTGTCTCCCTTGCAGTTACAGCCGTTGGGGCAGGGACCTGTTGCCTGGAAGGCTGTTAAGAAATAATGATGTAAACTCCTCCCTAAGGATGTGGGAACAATGTTCAAATCTTACAAAGTGGGCAATATCTGTGATAAGGAAACCAGAAGAATCGGGGGCTTAGTGTTCGGTTTCTTTCTGCAGCAAGTTGAACACAGTGCTTCAGCTTGAAAAGGGCTGGTGGGGAGGTAGGGTGGGAGGCGTGGGAAGTGGGCAGCAGTACACAGCTTTTCTGGCTCAGATTAACCTCCCCTGTTGCTGCTTTAGAAACCTCAGTTAGACTTGCATAGAGCTACAGTTGTCTGCTCTGTTCAGCAAGTGTAAGTGCACATCAGTGAACAGCCTGTCATTACTTTGTTGTCATGGTTCCTAAATACACCCCCAGCATCGAAAACCACCGTAGTAAATACAGTACAAACAGAAACAGGCCCATCTATGGATTTAGTGCATGAAAACAAAGGACCAGACCATGAGCAGAAGGGTAGTAATGTGGTGTCAAATGTCGTTGTTGTTTGATGGCACCTGAAAGAGCAGTGCAACAGGGGGACAGCATGAATGTGGCACATACTACTTTGGAGTTGCATTCACTGTAAGCTCCTGCATTGGTCCAAGGAGCTGGTTTGCTCCCCGGATCCTATTAAAGCTGTGGAGGCAATGGAGATGAGGAGGCTCAGAACTTTTGGGGAAGAATTTCAGCTTGTTCTTTGCTTGGGCCTTAATTTCAGCTTATAGAACAGTATATTTCTTCTTGAACAGTAACCACTGTTTCTGACTGTTAAATATAAAGCTGCTTACCACTCCCAGGTCTAACTTCCCTGAAATAAAACATTCAGAAACCTCTATTGTTCTCAGTCTTCATTTTAAATGCTTTTTTTCCCCACTTTGCTTTTAAAGAGTATTCCAATATATACATCAGATACCTATACATTGGCTTCTGTGAACTTTGTTCAAGGTTCACAAGCACGTGTGACACGTCTTTTTATTCTTCCTGCTTGTGAGAGCAGACTCACAACCTGCATATTTGTTAGTTAGTCTGTTAATTTTGGATGCACCTCAAAGAATGTTAACAAAGTCCCTTTCCTCTATGTAGTATTCAGAGTCCTGTAACAATCTGTGACTCCAAACGCTTGTCTCAGTAATGCTGAACACCTCTTCACAGTGACACAACCACCTCTGGGATTATGATGCCTAATTTGGGAGCTCCTGCCATAGAAGCAAGTACGTTTTTAAGTCTAGCAACACTCTCAGATCTTTATTACCTTGAGCCATGATGATAGATCAAGGTTTTCTTCCTGTCATTATGCTTCTGGGATTTCTACAGCTCCATATGTCTCCTCAAAGTTCTTGCTAGCATAGATTTCCACATTCTTAGAGGACTTAAATCCCTTTCTCCCTCTCTCCCTGATTATTTTTCGTTTTTTATAGCACACCCTCTTTCGCTAGCTTTTGTCACTCAACAAAAACATCAGTATTTTCTTAGCCCCCTACCAAACCCTTACATGAATATTACTCAAATAGACCAGCAGATTCTTGTTAAGGGTTCACGTACTGCATAAAACAAGTCTGTGATGCTCCTTCGGTCCCCAACTGTACTTCACCAGCAGATGGTAGCAAACATCGCCTTCCTCGCGAGCTCCGCTTGGGCTTCAGTGAATGAGAAAGGGCCGGGGTGCCTCATCGGAGTCATTTGTTCCCAGCTAGAAGAAATAAGCTGTAAACAAAGTAGTTGTGCAACTCGGAACAAGGAGGATAACCACGGAAACCACGGAAATATTGCTGCATTCGGGACAGAAGAACTAAGTAGAGGTCAGAACAAATTCACTGCAGTGACTTGCACTGAATGGCATGAGAAGCATTTTGGTGTCACTGTTATTGTTCTCGTGGTGACAAAAAGGGACCATTATTTGCAATGTAGCAAATGAACAATATTCAGAGAGTCATGATAAAATTGAAACTGCTCTGGGTCAGCTCTGCCCGTGTATGTTGACCCTTTGTACCGAAGACATGGAAAGTTCAGGATGGGTATTTTTACTTACGGCAGTTTCTAGCCATTTATCTGGTTTTATTCTGAGCCGTACCACTCTAGGTCTTTTATATGTGATACGGGCTGTTGATTACCACTTTCTCTCACTCTCTTCTGTATGCTTCTCTTTCAAATGGCTTGTTGTGGCAGCCACTTCTCAGCTTCTTTTTCATGACAACAGCTAAAATGACAACTGAAATGAGAGACATAGAAGGCATAAAGCCCAAGGTGCTAAACTGTGATGTAATCCCCATAAGGAAAGTCTCTTCACTTTTAAGACGGTACAACATAGATCTGGGGAAACTATTTGTGGAAAATCATTGGATATTTTTTGCCTATACTGTTTTCAATTGCACTACCTCTACCTTCATCTACCTTACTGAAGATTTAAAATTCTTTGACTTCTTCATGCAAACACTGTTTAATTCCACAAGCAGTTTCTGGGAAGCATTTCCTTTGTGCTCATTTCTCCATCACTAAGTGTTTGATGACCAAAATCCTAAGAGTTGCCTGACTGCATACTGAAATTGATTTCTATGCTTACTTACTGGAAATGGGGGGAAAAAAAATCATGTAAATATAATTTTAAACCAGGCAATGGATTTTTATGGGTATAAAAATTATTCCTTCTCCAGTGCTTACCATATTCTGAGCCAGAAAACTTTTATTGCTTAAGCTTTTAGAATAGAAAGGAAGGAAATCAGTTACTGTATTCTGCTGCTCCTTTCACAGGATGACTTGATTTGGAAAGCAGTGCAGAGTGCAAATGAGACTGGCTATACCTCTGTCAGTGCTTATGCACCATATCTGAGGACTTCAGCTGAAGCTGTCAGGATTCTCCTTTGGCCTTAAATCCTCCTATTTTCTTGCAACTATTAGAAATACCTAAATACTTCTGTGCCTTTGGCAGGTATAACTGACCTGAGTCCCTTTAGCTCCACTGGCATCAGTCAGTGGTGTTATATTTTGTTGAACTGTATGTCCAGGTTACAAAGTCCTCCCAATGTGACAACACTTGTCTCCCAGGGCTGTGCTCTTGACAGAGGTGATGATCAATCAGTTCAGGGACAATCCAAAATTTTGCTTTGCAGGTTTTGGCCCATGTCCTTTGGCAAGGAGATATGCTGGGAAAGGCCTGGACAATAGTCGACATCACAACGTAATTTGACAGAGGTAGAACTGGAAGAGGGCATGTGACAGGATTTTGAATGTCATGGTTTGACAGTATGGTAAATCTGCCTTTAGGGACCCTCAGGTTTCATCAGAAATGCCATGGCCATCTGAAGCCAAAATTTGATTTAACATAAACTCATTGCTCCTTCAAATTTGTTCAAAACCACTGATGGATCTATTTTGTACTGTCAGGCTTTATGCCCAATCAGGTACAATCTGTCTGCACATTTCTGTTCTTATGCTTGGATCAAGGAACACCTGCCTCCCACAGCCATCATAAAGCCTACACAGTAGGATGAAACCATTATGGAGCTTAAACTCTCTCCTGAGTAGCGTGTTTAATCTGTCAGAACTGCAGTCACCTTCTCAAGTCTGATCAAATCCATTTTATACTGCTGGTGGTGCTTAGATATGCCATCACAGAACCACAGCCTAAATGCAGCCATACAGGAAGCTGGTGTCAAAACTGTGAGCTCACACCTCTGTTTGATGGCATTTGCTCTCCCAAGACACATACAGATGGACATGCGCTATTTCAAATATTACACCCTAAATGTCTGTATTTACTAGTTAGCATCAGCTCTGCCTTTAGTCATCCTTTACCCGCCTGATGACGTATTAGGAAAGGAGGTCAGAGGTCTTGTGAGATGAATCTGGGTAAGAAAAAGGAGGGAAAGAGCAAATGGGAACTGAAATTTGTCACTGGAGAGGACAACTAGAAACCCAGCAAACTGCAAGTGGGAATTGCAAGGTTCTTGTTGAACACGAAGAAGGGTTGCTTAGAGCTCTGTGGAGACTGGAAAATATGATGGTGCAGCACCAAAACAAAGAGGCATGTGTAAGGGGGAAGTTTCGGATTTGTCTTGTAGAAGTTCTGGATTCTGACCAAAAAAAGTAAACTTTACGTGAAACGCTGATCTTGATGAGAATACATTATGAAATGATAGAGTAGCTATGTGTTTTGCCCATGGGATTCAGTTTCTGTTCCAGTGCAGATGTTTAGCTCTTGGTAGTCATAGTAGTACTGGGGTATTATAACTCACTTAGCCATTTTGTGCCTTATTTAACAATATGTGAAGGTCTTCTTGCTATTACTGGTACAAAATGAGCAGTTGCAAACTTAGGGCAGCATGTAGAAATCTTCTTCCACAGCAGTGGTAATTCATTCCTCTTTATATTGTATCCATTGTCTTAGTGCAATTAAAAGCATCATAAATCCTTTACAAAACATAAAAAGACATGGTCCTGGCCTAAAGTGCTTTCTGCTTTAGTTTAGACATGACAGAAGACATGTGAGAATTAAGAGTGAGATGGTGCAGGGATGAGTGAGACCCAGAGTTCCTCTAAAGACAGCATTCTGGTGAGATGTTTATACAACTTAAGCATTAAATTGTGTCCATCCCCCCATCTCCTTTTTGAAGTTAGCATAACTTTTTTCAGAAGCAATGGTTGTATGACATTAACTGGCACTGAAAGAGTTCTGACTGATGACAGCTTCATTTTTAACTTTTGATAAGAGGTCTTGTGAGTCACATCACAACCTGGGGCATTCAAGAAATATGTATCAATTTATCTTAATATGCCGTACTGTAAATCAGAGTGATTTACCTGCTGCTTTAGAAGAACATCAGCAACCCCTGCAGCAGGGACAGGCACTTCCAAGTGCTTGGGGGTGGGCAGATGAGAAAACACATATTGCATACATTTAACTCCCAGTGTGGCCATAAAATGCAGTAGAGATATTTCCTGAGCTGTACTCAGTTCAAGTTTCTTATAAGGCCAGCAAATTCTAACCAGACTAGCAAAAACCCCAGTGGTCTTTGCAAAACTGGTCTCAGCAGCAGGGAATGTTTAGTGGTGCCTTTTACTGCTGTATTGATTATAACAGCACTTTTTACAAAAAATATTTCCTGGCAACCCCTCCTCTCTGAGAGCTAGACAGAAAACTGTAGCTAGATAATCTTTGCTTACAACTGGGGAAAAGTAGTCCTTTGCCTTAGTGAGCTTCTGGCAGTTCCTGAGGTTCCCCAGTGCAATATTCACCTGCTTCCCAAGGAAACTGGCTAGTTTATCCATGTGATCATGGATCACACTGTGCTGGTTCTGCTGCTATTACTGATACTGAGGGTTAGGAAATACAGGATACCACATGGATTTCCTCAGGTCTCACTATCATGACATCAAGATAGGAATATGTCCTTCCTACTCGCCTACCCTACTCTCTGATCGGAGAGGAAGGGTGGAACAGCTTCCTTAGACAGGCACTTTCTGTTCTGGGACAGAGGTGACAAACAGGCACATCTAATTCTCTGGAAGGACCATGCCATTTGCTTCCTTTCATGCCTTCAATCATCCCTCTCTCTTTGACCAGGCAGTCTTGTCTGTCTCTGATTTAGATGTGATCAAACTCACATCCTAACACCTAGCAGTTTCCAAGGGAGGATTTCAGAGGATTGTATTGCTGGTGGCAGTGGGTGTTTTCTTAATGTTCATGAAGAGAGATTTACATCCTACAGTGATCAGCAAGCAGCTCTGTAAGGGTGTTACATTGGATCACCCTGGTGGTCATTACATCTCCTTTGGCTCTGATTTCCAGCACCCAAGCTGAATGATGAAGCTAACCAACGCAGGAGTCCAACACATTTGTCAAAATGCACTCAAAGTCCCATTGTTTGACTCCATATGGAATTTCATTAATTAGTGGCTCTGAACATTATCCAGCAGCACACTGGCCTCCACTGGCCAGCCTCAGGCTTGGCTTGTGCCAGCTTTGCAGGCTCTGTCTCTCACAATCTGGAGGTGGAAGGGGATTGCAGGCAGTGCTGAACCTATGCACAAATGAAGTGGAATTTTTAGCAAACATTCTCCACTGTAAACTCATTGTGCTTGTTTTCCTTATTTCCCGGTCTAAAGTTGGGATATTTCACCTCTCTGTCATTATCTGTTGCCTCATTTCCAAGTTGAACTAAGCTAAGGGGAGCTGTACACCTTCCACTAGTGCTGTGCGGGCCCTGTAGCAGGAGGGGTTCTGCTGGCCCTGCTCACAGGACACACCTTTCAGTAAAATGGTTCTGGGAAGAAAAAAGCAATGCTTGAAAGAGATAACTGGAGTGAGCAAAAAGTTTCCCACTTAAAATTGGTAAATCGCTTGATAAAATGAATGAAGCAGTGAGCTGTGCATAACTCAGGGTATAGAGTATGTGGTGTGACAGACTTCTTGTGACCTCTTCTCTGTCTTTCCATCCTTTGGGCAGTAATATCACAAAGCTCTGGAAGAATGCTGTGACTCCAGGTGAGCTCAAAGATAAGCTGAGAGGCTTTTGCCATTTAAACCTCTTTAGGGTTCTAATGCATTAACAGGAGATTTAAGTTGACCAAAAGTTACATAAACAGACAATTACGGAAAAGTTCTCTTTTGTTTAGGTGCCAAAATTTTGCTTCTTTCTGAAAGCGAAGGCATTGCATTGGCATTTAACACTGTGTCTGCTACTTCCTTCCCCCAGGGCTCTGAAGTTGTGCTTTGGAAGATCAGTAACGTGTCTGCATGTAGTCTGCAAGTTTGGCTTTGTTAAAGAGTATTAAAAATATATAGAGTTTGATACTTTCTTTGGTTCAACATTAAACCAAGCATTTCTTCTCTATTTAAAACTGCCATTTTGACCTTTTTCACTGTATTAGAAAGCAGCAGCCAGCTCAGCTGTTTGCAGGAGCTGTTAGCCTTCTACGAACTCAGATTAGCTGTTCCAGAAACACACTACTATTGTACACTACTATAACCATCAACTAGTAACTCTTCAACACAATGCATCTCTATATTCTGAAGAAACCAGATCACTCAGTGGGTCCAGTGCCCATTACTCAAAGTATTTTAGACCAAGGTTTGTCCCTGAATTACAGAAAACAGTAACCATCTAGAAACTACTCATGGAACATTCTCTTTAGTAACTGAGTCCTTGAAATACCCACTGATTTTTCACAAGACATGAAAGGTCTTTGCAATTTTCTCTCAGTGTTTTTCAGGAAAATGGGTAAGGGGGCACTAATTACAGGCTTTAATGTTTGAAGAGTCTCATTAAAGAAGATCCATAAGGACCAGCTGTCTAGGTTAGGAGACACAGTATTTTCACTTCTGGAGCAAGGCTAGGAAGGCCTGTGTTTGTGCTTAGCCTTCTCTTACTAGGCAGAGTCATTGCAGTTTCTAAACTATGGGCCTGGCATGCTCTGCGGGTGACCCAAACCCCTGGTCCCTCCATCGTCTTTATAGGCAGGCAGTGGATCCCACCTAATCATATTTCACCAGTGAAAGCAGTGTGATAGTTCAAGGTCTGGAGGGGCAATGATATGTATACATTTGAGTCTTATCTCAGCAAACATTCACTAGGCAGACAGAGAATGGACCTTGATGCAAGAGTGGGAAAGATTCCCAGATCCCAGGTTAGTCATTGTCAAATATCAGATTTATAAAGCAGAAGAATGACATTTCTACCTGTAAGCAATGCACCATTCATTTGTCCAGGAACTGAAGGACTGGTTGTCTCAAATGATGGATAATCTTAGCTGTTGTGTTTCTGAACTTAAAAATGTTACTAATGAACATTAGTCATGAGGGTGACTAATGTTCTTGTTTGTGCTAATGTTTAGCCAGTCTGAAAAGATGTAGGTTTAGTAAATGATCTCCAGACTTTGAGACTCTGCCCAGTTCTATATCCAAAGCTCAGCAGCAAGAGGGAATAATTTATGCCACTCTGAAGTAAAGAAATAACAGAGTGAAAGCATTAAAGTAATAAGACAAAAGCCTGGCTTTAGCCAGGGTACAGAAAAGTATTCAGCTGATTTTGAAAGCTGGTCTCCTCTCAGTTGCACTGCACACATTGCAAGGTAACTCTTGCTTTAACTGGAAGGGACCATTTATGACATACCCAATCCATAATTTAGAAGAATTTAGACATAAAGCATCATGTATAGTTCAGTAACATGACCTGAATAACTTAGAATTTCAACTGTAAAACTCAGAATCCAAGATTGCAGACTGAACTTTTCTGATGAATTAATTTTCCCCAGTTAGAGATCTCATAGCTGTCCTTGTGTTGTGAGCAGTTCAGATTGTTCCACTCATTATGCTTTGCAGTTTTGTCAGCAGAACAATTTACTGCAGCCTGTCCATGTGTAATGAATCCATAATGAATTATGGAAATCTGCTGTGAAAGCCTGACCTTTTCCAATGTTTGTTTTGGGATTGCCTAGTACTTCTGTTCTTGTATGTTTTAATGGTCTAGGCAGGAAGAAGTAATGTCAAATATTGCTAAAGAAATTCACTTAAAAGTCTGTCTAGACACATGAAAACTCATCCTTACAAAGATATTATTTCCTTCTGCCTAAAGTAACGCAAATATTACACTGAGAGAAAACTTCGGAGAACATAACAGGCTACTCACTAGGTTTTCACCAAGGCAGTTAGAGTTATTGCAAACACAAAAATTGTTTAAAGTTGTCTGTTAGTCAGATATACACTGCACAGCATGTGATCACCATTAATGTGGAATTCAAAAAGCTCAGAAGTGTGGCTCTATTTTCTCATGTATCCTGAAAGATAGTTTACATCTCAACAGTTGTATTAGTGAGATGCATTGGCAAAAAGGGAGATTTATTTGAAAGTATAATTCTGAAGCAGACAGTTAACCTGGGAAGGGAATCCTCTGACATTAACTTATATGGCCTCTGACAGGCACAGGGTTGAATATCTCAGCTGGTAAAAGGATACTGTGCTCTGGACATTTGTGTTTTAATATAAAACCTTATAAATCCAGGGAGAAGCTGTCCAGGCTTTGGATCAGTCTTCTGAGATCTAATTCAGTATCAACTCAAGCTGGATCCATTTCCTAAACAAAACCACAGGTATAGGCAGATAACAAAGCAGCTTCTGTATTCCTTTTGGCAGGCAAAAAGAGAGTTTCATTTCAGAAGCCTTGAGGTAATGTCTAGTCCCAAAGAATCAGAATGGGTGTGCAGATGCCCCCTCTTAGAATTATTATGACCACAGTATTCCTTGATTTACTGACAGCGTGGTCAAACAAGCAGCACAGATCCAGCCTCTTAAGTTACACAGTAACTGCAATGCAATTTAAAATCCTTTGCTCTGAAGCTGATATAAGTATATATGCTTACAAAGCTTCATAAGACGTTAGAAATCTATGTTGTGGCCATTCTCGTCTTCCAGATAAAGGGATGCTCTTCTTCAGCTTTAGGATGCCCAGGTGGACCATTCGTGCTTCTAAACCTGACTGTCATGGGACATTTAGAAAGCTGTGAAATCAAACCTTAATAAAGAAGCAGAAATTACAGAGCTAGTAATGGGACAGGAGAGGTGGAGTCCTACAGTGCCACCTGCACTGAAGACCTTTGCTGTTTATAATGTAGCTGTGTCAGTGCAACCCGTCGAGGTTAATGAACCATTCCCTGGTGCTGTTGTTACTCTACTGACCTACAAGAGCAGTTTGCAGCATTGGAAGTCCTGTTTTGCCCGTTGGTAAAATCCATCTACATGAGAGGTTTGGTGGCACCACAAGTCGGCAAGAATGATGCTGTGTTGGTATAGGGGGCTGGCTCACCTCCTACCTTAAAACTTCTTGTTTGTAAAATGCATTTTGTGTTTTAAACTTACAACTATTGCCTGTTGAATATGGGAGAAGAAAGCAAAAGGGAACTCAGCTCGTCTACTTAAGCATTACTTGATTTATAGTCTAAACAAGATGGTGCTTGAATGTTACAATATTGCAATGAAATAAACCTATCAAACTGTCCAGGACTTGTATGCTTGTGTAGAGAGAGGGTCAGATACACTACTGCACTCACCTCTTGCAGGCTGAAATGTGATGAGCCACAGTAGAAACAGTATCGGGGGCAAAAACGTGGGGGAAAATGCTGACCTTTATAGCATTTGGTGCATCCTAACGAATCTATGCATAGGGGTGTTTTAATATTTGCTTACCACTGTAGTATGTTTTATGTTCACAAAATATGTTCATAATGGAGCTGCATTCTGTTAGATGTTATCTGTATAGATGTGAAGAGTTTCTGCCCTGAAGGATTTATAAACCAATAATTCTAGTTCCATTTAAACGCAAGTTATTTAGTAAGCAAAGCCTTTGGAAGTCTGTTTCCTGCTTATATTCTGTAGTGACTTCGGTATTTTCAGATATGCTGGGAAAAGAATTTCCTGAGCTCGAACAAATTACTGACCTGCTTGTCTGGTAACTGTTCAATGTATTTATTTCGCAGTGACCAAGGTTTGTTTCACCTGGGGCTGGAAGTTCAGGAGCTTAGAAGGCTGGTGCCTGTGTTCCTGTTAGCAGAGTTCCACTAGATCACAAAGGGAACTGCTGTGGAAGCCAGACTGCGTCATCATGTTTCACCCTTGCTATCCAAGCCAGCAGCAACTTCATTTAGTTTAGAGCCAAGAAAGATCTTGTCTATGGTGGGGAGTGGGAGATTGTTCTGTGAGTATGGTCTTTAAATGGTCTTTGTGTCAGGGATTTTTTTTTCTTTTAAGAAACTAAAAGAAATTTTTTAGGAAATTGCCTTTGGTTTTTAGGAAAATCCCTTCGCTATTTGATGTAACTTTTCCTTTACTGACCTTTATCATTATGTCTGTACCAAAAACTGCCTGGACGTGAAATCCTAAAGCACCTTTTTCTGCAGTTTATTTTCAAACAAACTACTTCAAAAGTAGATTTTTGAACAGATTTTATTATTAAAATCCTGAAACTATTAAAATCAGTACCAACTGCTCATGAGTTGAATAGGTTCAGATTTTTTTTCTTTGTAAGGAATATACTGCTAGAGGTTTTTTTCTTCTATGATCTTTAGAACTAGCTGACACCTAAATTATTCAGTTGTAGCATAGATTTTGTAGAAAAGTGTGGAGAATATTAGCAATGATCAAGGGACAGCTTACTTGACTTCCAGTAAGAAGATATTTTGCTGCCAGATGTGTTCATAGTCTTTGCAAATGTGTTTTGAGAGCTTAGTGAATATTGCTTGCTCTGGAATGACCTAGCATTATGTTTTACAAACTCCTGAAACAGAGATTTCCTTTAACAAGACTTAGGGCCTGTTACAGGAGAAGTACAGTTCTACAATCCTACAACATGCAAGTTTTCCACCAAACTGGGGATGGCTCTGCTCCTGTCACGGAAATACAGTCTGGCATATAAATGTAAGCCAGCTCTGGTTTCATCTGTCCTTAATGCAGTGGACTATATTACATGTTGGTTCAGTATTTGTGAACTGGAACTATCTCTGTAGGGTGGGTGATTTGGACTCGGTGGGGTGGGAGCTGCTGCAGCCCTGTGGTGCAGCAGAATCCCTAAACATGGGGCAGTGTTTTATCTGCTGGTACAGCAAGGAGAATTACTGCAGAAGCACCAAACTGCTGAAAGCAATACATACCAGAACAAGCTTTGCTATGGCTAAGACTGTAGGATCTAATTTATTGCGATCTCTTTGGAATATTTTCCCTCAGGAACTCCTTGGATGCTTTTTGTAAACAGGTGCTCTGCAGGAATTTTTTTTCCAATGTTACGCCAAAGAATAAACACACATTTTATTTTTGAGGTATTTTGATGCTTCCGCTTTTGTTTTTTAATAAAGCTGGAAAGTGGGAGGAGACTGGAAGTTAAACAGACTGAGTATATCAACTTTTCTCTTTTGCCACACCGTACAAATACCAGTTTCAAATCAAGTTACAAATGATCCTTTAAGACAGAATAATTCAAATGTGCTCTCTCAACCCTATTAAACTGTCATCTTCCCCGGAGTGGAGATGGGCACAAATAGAACGCCCAGATCACAATGACCCTGGTCATTGCGTGGGAGTTGAAAACTCATCCGGTGAAGGGTTTGTGATTGACCTTTCGCTTTGTACCAGGCTGCATCGCACTCTCCAGTCAAATACCCATTTAATCCTTAATCTAGTGCAGGTGAAGTTGTTTACATGCCCCGCGCTGCGCACGTGGGAGCCCTGTATTCCCGGCAGGAGCGAGCTGTGCCCCGGGCGGGCCCCGGCTGCAGTGAGCGGGAGCACCGCTGGAGGGCGAGCGGGGGAAGCGCTCCGCCCCGGCACGGCCAAAGCGCTCCCCGGCTTCTCCCCCCGCCCTCGGCCCCCAGTTAGACCTGTGCGCCTTACACCGCCACTTGTGAAAATTGGGCTCGTTTCAGAAACAGGAGCAGGGGTTTTTTTGTCTTTCTGACATTAGCAGTATAAATTCTTCATGAAGTTCTCCTCTTGTTTAGCTTCTCAAAGACGAGTCAATGAGTCACATTGAGTCACTGAAGCATTCCTGGAATTATACTTCTTAGACATCAGAAAATGTCAGAACAATAACAACATTTCCCCTCGTGCTTTTGGAAGAGTACAAAATATGAAGCCCATTAGCTTAAATAATTCTGGTATTGGAAATTGTGCTGGTCACAGGTTTTAGTTTTTCCTTAATGCCACATGTTGTAAAGTCAAGTTGAAACAATAGGAAGGCAGAAGGAAGAAAGTAGAATGGTATCCTGTGAACACCAGCGGTATCATTATCGTCTCTTTGTTTTCGGAAATAACCTAGTGAAAGGCTCTTTCAAAAGCTAAATGCCTTGGCTGAATCCTTTCTCTGCATCTATTTACCAGCACAAAAGACTTCAGCCTAAGAACCAACACAAAACCCTGAAGAACAGGGACAAGTGGAACAAACGTTCTGCCGATCTTGTGCTATAACGTAGCAAAACTTTTAATTTGTGCATAGCCAGGAGACGAGGTTTTTGTGTTTATAAAGGTCAGGATTTTGGTACTCTCTGAAGTCCCGAAGATCTGTTTCTTCATTGATCCCTTCATTTAGCACATACTAAGAAGTGATAAATCTGTATAATTCTTTTAGAAGTAGTAGTATACTTTAAAAGCATTCTGAAATTATTTAGCTTATCAGTAAATCAACTGAATGACATTTCTAATTCTCTTTGCATTTTTTCCCTGCAATTAAAGGACTTTATTTATTTTATGTAACTCCTGTACAGAGTTTGTACCTCAGTTGCTTTTAGACAACCTCTTAAGGCAACAGTAGTCTAAGCCTTATCTTTTCCATCAAGCTTCTGACTACGTAGTGAAAAAACTAACTTGTACTAATGCTGACAGTTGGATCCATGTGCATTTTTCAGTTGAATATATTAACAATCCCTGTAGGGGTGATGTTTCAAATTCAAAGCCAGAGTAACTACACCGTCTGCACTATTTGTTCTTCTTTCACCGTAATCCAGAGCGATGGTGAACAGATGCAATATGCTTCTTTTGATCAGTGATTTCCTGTCCTCAAAGGACCTTGTGAAATTGCCTCTCCTTCCCATTTCCAGATGGTCATTCAGAAGTTCAGTTGAATTAGGTTTTGAAAACATTAAACATTATCTCATTCTGTTCCCTGTGATTATGTTTTTAGTACTTTTATGAGAAGGGCTTGCTGAACACTCTCTGATCTAAACACAGTCTGTTTTTGCCTGGGAGTTGGATGGCACCACGTCCAAGTTGTCCATGGAATCTACCCGATAATTTTGCAGACAAATTAGTCATGAATGGTCTAGAAATGTAGAATTTATAAGAGTATCTTTTTCCTCAGGGCAACTTTATCTTACCATTATCTCTCAGGGTTTTCAATCCTTCCTGTCACAATCTAGTGGATACCCGTGTGTTGAAGCTGTGGTGTTGTCTGCTTAGCAGTAGATTTAAGACATGCGTTTTGGTTGTCCAATGGTTTGTTTTGCACACTGAGTTCAAGAAAGTGCTGGCAGCAACACTTAATAAATTTTTCACTGGTAAGAACTTCACCAGCTATCAGTTTTCTATTTCTTGTCCACTCCGTTTTCCATAGAAATTTTGAGAAGTGGATCACAAGAATTGTCTTTGACAGGTCTCCTATTAACATTTTTCAAATGTGGAGAAGTACAGAGGTTTCTGTTTCTCAAAATATTTCCATGGACCATGTTCTGATTAAAAATGTATGTATCCTATTATGTGCATGACCCGTCTCCCCTGAGATGTGCAACTTGTGACCTACTTTGAAAACAGCACTAGTGCAGTTCCCCAACTTCTGCTGGACTCTCTTTCTTGGTATCTGCAGCAATTTCCTGCACTATGTTGGAGTCTGCTTTGGATGCGACCTGCTGCCCACAGTAACTCTTGCTGTCATCCATCTTTATGGTGGCAAGCTTCCATGTTGTGCCAACATTCCTGGGAGAACAACTGAAGAATGACACTGAATCATGTCAAGTCACCATAATTGTTCCTCAGTTAAAGAGATTTATTCCAATAACCTGGAGCTCTGGACTCCATGAAGCATCTGGATGGCTGGGCCCTTGTTCCTCAGCCTTTGGTAGCTGGATGACTTCATGAATCTCATGCAGAGTTGAGCTCATTTATCTTATTCTTCATTGTGTTCAAGGTTTGGATTGCTCTGTGCTATTTTTCACTTCCATTAAAATCTCTCAGTTGTTTTGTCATCTGCTGCTGAGAATATCAGAGGAAACTAATATTTGATCAGAGTAAACTGATAAATCTGATATAAACTATCAGAGTACTTCTGGAGAGAGTTTGGTGCTGGCTTCTCCTGTGCTTGTTATAACAATGAGCCTGCTAAAAGAGGTACCTTTCTCCCTTCCATTAAAAGGGGTGGAGTCTGCTTGCCTACCTGCCTGCCTCAATGCTCAAGTGACTGGACATGTATTTCTGTGGGTGCAAATGAACCATATCAGCAATATAGGAGAGTGGGAATGGGGCAAGAGGAAGCCTGGAGAGAGGTTTAATGGAATAGAGGGAGACTGGGGAGACAGGAGATGTGAGGAGTTAGGAGGGGACCAAGGATGAGTAAGCAGAGAGCTAGAGGCGTTGTGTGGGAATATAATCAAAGAGAGAGAAAGGTGAGGAGGTAATCTGAAATGGAGAGGGTTTTTTGGTGAAAAAAGATGGCCAGAAGTAGGTGAAAATCATTATAAGATGTGAGGAAAAGGAACAGTCTCTAGAGGATGATGAAGTACAGGAAACAGTGTTGTACATTGGGAAGAAGGATCTCCTCTCTACTGGAGGCCCTGTTACCTCAGCCAGCTAGAGGAGGAAGAGTGCCCTTGAGTGCATGTGCAGACTTCAACCTTGGTTAAGATATTTTACAGTGGGGAAGTGGGGGACCTTTCATTTTAAAATTTTAGTGTGAAAACATGGTGTGATGGATGATTTTGTTTTGATTCAATATTGGTAGCCACAGTCTGATTTATTTCATAGTGCTTGCAACTTCTTGGTGTACATCTCCAGGAGAAAGACATTTTCTACCTCTGTACCTTTTATGAGTTTACTTTAAATTAAATTCATTAGGCTCTCCAAAGATCATTAAAGGGATTCTGCCATGCTTAACAGGGCCCCAAATACATTATCAAATTAGTTACAATCTTTTGATTAGACTTTGCCTTCAGCTTAACTACAAGCTCCTTTGAGAAAAATGGCCATAACTGAGTATATTTTAATATTGAGAATACATTCTGTCAGTTTGTTGAAAAAATTCTATGTGTACTGTAAAATTTTCTATCCCAAATAAAATAGAATAGTAACAAAACATGATGAACTTAATTGATCATATCCACACCAATACAAAATTACTATATTCTTCTAGATAATTATTTCCAGTAAAAGTTCTGTCAATGAAATGTAGAAGAGAAAATAATTCATGATTAATGCAGACCTCATCACACTTGTGTTATTTAAAGTGTTAGCCACAATAAAGTATTGTTTGAACATCCTGCTAGAAAAGAATGCATGTATTTGTGGAATAAGATGAAGATGGAGAGCTTGGAAATATTAATTTTTCTTACATATTCTTATAAATTATATATGTAAGGAAAAATTAAGGAAATCTATTATTTCCAGCAGCCATGCCATAAAATGTTTGGCGTTCCATCACCTGGATTGCAAAAAATGCTTTCAGTTCAACATATATTTTTTGAAAGTTTTCATTTTTCTGTTCAGAAAATTGGTTATTAGCAATACAGCAATTATTAAGTTCAGGTTGAGTGTACCTCTTAACATACCTAGTCAAGATGTTTGTAAATTTCACCTTTTAAATTCAGGGTTCGTAATTTGTTTCAGGAAATAAAGTGTTATATATTAGAGATACTGTATTTACAGCCATCTGTAGAGCCTGTTTATTTTGAGTTTTCTTTAAGAATGATGAAATCCTTGTGGGTTCAACTGTTTAAGGAACTGACTTTTAGCTCTCAAGTCAAATGAGAAACTCATGTAACTATGTGTCTGCTACTTCATGAAAGTATAATTTAATTTACAAAACAACAGTTTTGTAATTAAAGTAGTGTTATTTTTTGTTCACTTTTGCCTCTTTAAAATCTAATTGTAGATTGAGTTCTGAAGAAAATTTACATTAAAAAAAGAAATGTAAACTACACTTTTAAAAATTTCTACATCAAATGGTTTAAACTTTTTTTTTTTTGCTTTTAGTGACTAAAGCTCAGAGAATTTCAGAAGAATTTACCAATAAAGATGCATTTGTTAATGTGGGAAAATAAGGTTATTTGGCTTAATAGAGAAGAAACACCTGCACAGAGTGGTTTAGTTTTGAATTTGATGTGCAAAAGTATTTTTATATGTGTGAATCTATAGTTCTTTCACATATACCAAATAAGGGTTAATGTTATCTCTAGGCTAGAAGCTGTTTATTACCACTGGCATGCCACCGAGTTCCAGCTCTATGTCTGCTGAATGAAAATGATATTACAGCACTAACCTAACATAGTGAAACAGTAAAATCTGTTTGTGAAGATCATCATTGTGGCACACACTTTTATTCCAAAATAACATAAGCAAAAGAATTCTGTGTAGTGTTGCAGCATGGTTGTGCTGTTCCTTCACTTGGGTAAGCAGTTATCTCCCAAGTTATCTCCTACTGCTATCTCCACTGTATCTTTTCAGTCACATCTTGCAGCTCTGATTCTGCTGCTTTTCCACAGCTCCTTATCAAAGCAGCCCTCCAAGCACGCTGCAGAGCTTCAGATCTCTACACATTGGTACAACACAGGGATTGGGCCAGCAGAGGGAAATTTGAGGAATTCTTGGCAAACTGATTCAAGAAAGCAGACATTTCTAGGAGACAGACTTCAGATTGATATTCAGGTCTGGTCTGTGTTAAGCAGTGTCCATATATTTGCTTGAGCTGGAGGATGGAAAAATGTTCTGTGTGTTGCTTAAGTTCCTGTTTTATTGCTTCCACAAAGATTATGCATAGTCAGAACCTCAGAGGCTGACCAGAAATGTTTCTTATGTAAAGGTATAGACAATTTTATCAAATCAGTATTACCTAATAGTCCTATAAATTGTTTGGGATATTATATAGATGTCCTAGGCTACAGAGGAACTGATTTTGGCATTTCCTAGAAATCAGATGGAGGGGTTTTATTGTTGATGAGAGTCACTGGAGACTGTGTGCTTCACACAAGAAGTTATATCCTTACAGGTAGTGAAGGAACAGAAGTTTGCTGCCAGTACTGCACCCAGCAAACACTCTGCTTCATCCAGCTGACCCCATCATTACCATGCTACTGACAGCACTGGTCCATTGCTTCCTTCTGGGTCCCTGGTTTTGGAAGAGAGTGGGGGAAAGGGCTATTTGCCCACTGTTGTTTGAACAAAACCTAATAAACCAGGCCCTGCCTCTCCAAGGTGAGACTTAGCAAAGAGTCTCTGCCTGTGGCACAAAGGTTACTAATTAAAGACTTTGCCCAAGTAGCGAAGCTGACAGACCAGGTATTAGAAAAGAAAAGTGCTGCCGTGCTCAACCATTCAGACTGAGAAACCAAATTTCCCCCAGGGAGTGCAGAGGAGGTTTGTGAGGACACACTGTAGCTGACCACACAGCAGGGGTACTAGAGCAGTGTTCATTATTGGAAGGAAAAAACATGATGCAGTTTTCCAGCGCAGCACATGGTTAGATGGGACTGCGGCCTTTCACCCTGACATTCTCAGCGAAAGTTGCACTTTGTGTAAGTGACTCACAGGACATGCCAGCTTCGGTAGTTAGGAAACGTGTCTGTGCCCTCTGGCTTCATTAGAAACCAATAAGCAGAACAGTAAACAGACTACGAGTGTTTGGCATTTTGGGTAAGGTTGCTTTTAAAATGTTCTTCTGTATTTGAAAGGAGGACATGACTCACTTAGCAGAGTTACATTATAAATGCTGGCTTGAAAGTGCCCCATAATAGCGCTTTTCATTGCAGGCTCTCTGCTCTCCGGGCTGGGAAGAGTACACCCTGCCACTCAGACCTGTTGTCCTTTTTTCCCTTGTTAAAGCAATGCTTTGATGCTGGCATGGAGACAGATGCAAGCTTAATGCGGCTAAACACCAGTTTCCTCTCATCAGAGTCTTTGCCAGGGTCTTTGCATATCAGCTCTCAAAACACCCACAGGAAAGGTCTCAGAAACAAACTTGAGTTATAAGTTACAGTCGCCTGTCATCAGTTACAGTGTTATTGTCACTTTAGAGCACAGTAAGGAATTTGTCAAGGATGGAGAGAAGTTTTTTGTTCAGTAATTGCATTAAAATACAATTTAAAGATATACAAAAAATCTATAAATGTATAAGATCAAAATGAAGCTGTTTAATCAGGCTCCTTTGGTGGCCAGTTTCTGACCCAATACAGTTTTTAGTTCCTGTGTATGTTCCTGTGTTGCTGCAGACTGCAAACTCCTCTGGCTTTCCATGTGGAGGAGTGAGACTCTTTGCCACTTTGTTCTATCAATATATTTAAAGGTTTAGATTTAGAGAGCTGAGCACTTGAAAAAGCCCCTAAATGAGACTCAGTGGCCTTCACAATCTGCAGTGGCATTTTCCTGCTCTGAAAACCTGTCCTTCTAAATTGTCTTTGAATTGTCAGATGACTTCATTGAATTGATCTCATTAGGCAAATGGTTCTGAAAATTACCTTCAGTGACAAGACTAGAGACTGTGATAGAAAGCAGTGGGCAAAACAACCGCAAAGAAGGATCAATACTACCATGCATTTGAGGTGAAGATTGCTAAGATCTGGAATTGAAACACATGCTATTTACTGAAAATCAATAGTTACACTAGAGGTACCACAAAGAACAGAGCCAAGTCAGTTTTCCTTATCTAAGCTAACTCCAATACAATTAGCAAACTTAAATTTGTTTATTTCATTTAAATGGCCAATTACTGAATAGAAGCAACAAATTATTTCAGAAAAAGCACACAAGTATACATGTGTAATGTAACTGCAGAATGTAATGGGATAAACAAAAAAGCACTAATCATGAATGATTAGCAATATGTCAACATTATGAACTAAATTTTAATAACACTGGCAAGGTTTCCTGAGCAAAATTTCTTACGTAAGATTTGTATTCCCAAAGCATGATAATTTCTCACCAGATGCTCAGTGTTATTGAGGATGATATGAATAACTAGTAAGCTCTTTGAGGGAACAGGGGAATAATATATTGAAGAAGAAAGAAATGATTTACAGTGTGCATGAATATGAAATTTTAGATGACGTCTCTTCAACTCTGCTCTTAAGAGGTTTTCTTCTCAACTCAGCAAGAGGTTTTGTCAAAGGTTCAGCTATCACCAAACTGGTGTAACCATTCCCACTAAGATTCAATACTGAAAGAAAAGAATTGATGTAATTCCTCATCTTCTGTTGCCTGTGTTCAGAACAGCTTTAATGATAAGCACAAAGCACTCCTGCATGGAATGTGGTAGAAGTAAGAAAATTAGGAAAATATTTGGGATGCAAATATTTTCAAAAGTGTATCTCATCTTATTCTACTTACCTTGGAGGTAGATATTAGGGATATATTTGGTTTAATTTGAACCATAATTCTAGCAAGGGCTTGAAAAATTTCAATGCCAGAGACCACACTCATGAATTTTTTGCTTGAACAACCATGTTACTTTAAAGGGGATATTATAGATGTATTGATGTCTTTCACTGTTTGGCTGCAGAATCAAATTCTTTCTGTGAGTCCTGATCAAAAATCAGAGATGGTTTGGGTTGGAAGGGACCTTAGAGATCATCTAATTCCAACCCCCCTGCATGGGCAGGGACACCTCCCACTAAATCAGGTCTGCAGGTCTTTGAGGCATATTGCAAGACAACTTGAGCGACTGTAGAGTATGAAACCTGGGTAAGAGCTGTGCAAATGCAGGATGCTTGAGAAAGTGTCTGAAGGGACAATTGTGAGAGGGTTTGAACTGACCTAGTACTTAAAGGTTAACCTTGTCTTTGGTTCCTTTTCCCTTTGCCTGATCCAATTTTTAAATAGAAATAAAGTATTTTTAATTTAAAAATTAGTCTCTTTCTCCTATAACATATAAGTAAGTGCTACAATGAGCTGTTCCTCTGTAGTATATTAAAAACCTAGATAAAAGTGACAAAATGGGCTTATGTAAATATATAATCTTTACTGATTGTCTACATGGAACTGATTGAAAATCCCAGAATCCTAAAATGTGGTTTCATATACTGAATAAAACCTTGAAATGAGGACACCATAAGCAATTTCAAAGTTAGGCACAAAACCATAATATGTCTGGGATATGTATAGTTTCATTAGCTCTTTGATTTACTGAATTATCTATTTACACTGTTGTATTTGGTATAGTGGGTATGAACCTTCACAAAATATCTACAGCCAGATGTCCTTTTATATTAAAAATCCCCACATATAATATTTCAGTTAGTTTAATTGTTATTTCACTCTCATTAGGCTGAAACAACACATACCTCTCTCTCTCTTAAATATAGACATTCCAGGAGTGAATTGCAAATTTTGAGAAACAAAATATATAAAATATCAAAGGGGGGAAACACACTATAATGAAGAAGGTATTAAAAAGTGTATAATTAATTCATATAATGTAGTTGAAAACTCAGGTCTCCAGTGTTAGTTTCTTGTTTCCCCTTGGTTTTCTAGTGATGTTTTGGTTGCAAGGATTGGAATACAACCTGGTGGAAATCAAAACCTGAATTTATTTAAGCTTGCAATGAAAATTCTATTGGTACAGGTAAATGAGAACATGGTCTGAAGTGTTGTTTGAAAAGAAATAGTACTAGATAAAATGTCTCTCCCTTCTCTGGAGAAAGATTGCTCAATTAGGTTATGTGTTGAGTAATACCTAGTGTGTTGAGAAGCTCACAGAAGAGTCATTGATTCCAGCTGAGATTCATTCTGAGCTTCTGGCTTGCTATGAGTGGTGATCTCGAAGTGAAACTCAAAGGTCTCATACCACTGTGAAGCCAAAGCTTGAAGTCTGTGTACTCAGACCTAGAAGAACTGAAACTGCTGATTCTCATACAGCTGTTTCACCCATCTTTCCCGGTTAGTGGCTTTGCTCACTGATAAACAAAAATGGAAACTGAATCTCCTTTAGAACTGTTTTCTCAACTGTCCCCTATAATGTCTCTCTACTGATTTGCTTATTTTCCTTAGTTTTTGACCAAACACCATGTGCAGAAATCAGGCCAGGGAAAGGGCAGTGTGTGGGGCAGGGTACTGGGTCAGCTGGGAGCTGGCCTGTTGTTGAGTGACCAGGGACAGCATGCTGCCCTCTGGCACCATTCCCACCTGGAACTGGGGCTGCTAAGTAGACTGATGAAAGTCATTCCAGTTTGCCTCCAACCAAGTGAAAGATTTTGACATTTAGTGCATCACCTGCCAGAAGACTATCTGTTTTGCCAACAGCTGGTGAAAGGGAAACACAGGCCCTCTAAACCCATTTCTTGGTAAGCAAAGGGAAAGCTGCTTATGACTGACTTTATTTTCAGTGGTCGTCAGCTAGGCACTCACACACTGCTGTTTTGGACATCAAAAAGCTCCACAGTGTTCTGCTGTTTCAGTTAGCCTTGCTATTAACAAAGTTTTGTGCTCTCTTGCTCAGTCCCTGTTTACTGGAGGCATGAACTCTGCCTTGTGAACTTGTCCTTAAAGCCCTCCAGAAGGCAGTGTGGGCAGGGAGCACTGAAACCAGAGGTTTCTACATCACAGAGACTGACTGTAGCTAAGTAGGTATCAGCTCTGGTCTTGCTGCCTCTTTTTTGGGAAGTGGGAACACACAAGATGTCTGTCAGGAAAAGGCTGCAGCTTTTGACAAGAATCAATAAAACAATGAACACTGTGCTGGAGGCATTGAGTGTGATCTAACTAACATGTTTGTTGGGGAAATCTCCTGTTTCACATCTAGAAGAGGCAGCAAACTCTCTGTAGGTTGAAAAATAATTTTATGATGAGGGAACTGTGTGAAAATCAAGTGAATGGCAACTTGTGCTCATCAATGCACTTGCAGTATTTGGAATAACAGTAATGATTATTAGCCTTGACCAGGCAAAACGCCAGCTTACATGCCTGCTTTACTTGTTTTGGGAAGTTATTAAATATGCTGCTAAAAAGTGTTGTCTACTACTACTGCAACTATGTCTTGTTTCACTTGAGAAAATGTTGCATTTCACTGGGTCAGTAGTACTCTACTATATGTCTTTACACATAGTTTTCATCTAAGTAATGCACATAGCCTATTATAAAGCTAAACTGATAGGAGAAATGTAAAGTTGATCTATTCCCACAAGAGACACAGATGTTATTGGCGCTAAACCCCAAAACAGTTTGGAAATTTGCAACATTTTGCACTAGGAAAATTGATTCCACATTAAGCTATCATAAAAAATGCCAAAGCTCATCCCTGAATGGTGACAATTTACTAATTAGTATACACATGATTAAAAGAAAATCCTTTTCTTTCCAACTGATTCCTCTAATGGTGAAGAATGTATGAAGCAGAAACACCTATCACGAGCAAAACTAGACTCTCTGAGGAAGTGCTGAGGTGGTCATACCTTCCCATGGCATCATGTATCTGTAAGTGAAGGTCAGAAACAGCAAGAGATCTTTGAGGTGACATGTTGAATTGAGCTGCAAAAACATTTCATTGTTGCTTAGGTATGAACTCTGTTCCATAAACAGAGATAAATTGTGTCAACTCTTGGCAGCAAGGAGGTATTAGGGCACCAGAAGGAGCTGGTGGCAACCCTCTGACCAGATCTCTCAGTGCTGGCTGGGCGGGGAGCCTGGCTTAGGCACACCTTCTTACTGCAGAGTAGCCCTACGTGTGTCATGGCCAGGCATTGCTCTTCCGCAGCCTTGTGCGTTCATGTCTCAGAGCATCCACCACACTTCCTTGGTCACCTGTCAGATTTAGGAGAGTTTTCCTGGCACACAGGTGAATTGTAGAAGAAGATCGTGAGAAATAATCCCAAACTCCCAACTACCCATTATGCCTTAAACAAAACAAAATCCTTTGAAATTGTCTGCGAAGGTTCTGTGGCATTATTTGCACACAGGTTTTTTGCTATTGGCCCAGACAAATAGTAAATACCTGGGGCTTTTTTTTTGTTTGGGGTTATGTTTTGGTTTTTTGTGGATGAAAATGCTGCTGGAGCTTCTTAGTATCAGTATCAGTCTTAAACTATCCAAGGTAGCCATGCAACCCCCCCTTACTGTGATTGTAGGTTTTTACAGGTATTTCTACCATGTACAAAGACATTTTGCAAGCAGGATATACACTGCTAAAGAGTATTAATTAATTATTTATTGGCCAATCAGTCATCAGTGAAGTGGAGAAGTTAGCCTGTGTTGCACTTCAGAATTGTCTGGTCCTTGCTGAGTTGCCATCTGCCAGTGCTCTGCTTTCGTTCCTTAGGGTTTTGTATTGGTTCACTACTTTTCCTCTCATATGCTTGAGTTGTTAACTCTTACCAACTATTACTCAACATTTACATCTCTCTCTGTGTTTTCACCTTGGGTTTGTTGTTCTTTTTCTTTTTTTTAAGCTTTAGCTCATGTACTTTTTAAAACCTTAACAACTGTTTTACCAATAAAATTAAACTGAGGTCATACGGCCTGGCTCCATCAAGCTATATTTGGGATAATAGGTGGCTGAACCCTGGGACCACAGGTTTCAGCTGCAGCAAGCTCTTTGTGGAAGAGCTGCCGGCACAGCAACAGCTGATGATTAACTTTGTAGTCTTCTCTATGATTNCGCAGCAAGCTCTTTGTGGGTTTTGCAGAGCTGCAAACTTTGTAGTCTTCTCTATGATTTCATGCTTTTCCTGAATAAGATGCCTATTTGAACCTCTTTATTTTTTGATTTGGTTAGATCTGTAGCACAGAGTTATCCTTTGAGTCTGGTATGCTCAGCAGCAGTTACATCTTTCAGAATGAAGGTGTTCTATAGCTTTTAGCTTTACAATGAGCCATATAAAAAGCACAATAAAGAAAGAGGAGTGTTGTTTTTTCTGCTGAAGATAACCTTCTTGATCTGCTGAAGATGATCTTCCATCTTCAGAAAGTGATCCTGAGTTGGAGTTGGCTTTAACAAGGACAGGACCCAACCTGAGGGAAGGTATGGAGAAGACAGACATTCTTCTCTTAGAGGTACACCATAAAAGGTCAAGATGCCAAGGCAGAAAGCTGTAGCAGGGTAAAATTTACCTAGATACACAGGGAAAAAAAAAAGTGTACACTCTTTAAAGAGAGAGAGAAATAAAGTACTGTAATGGGTTACTAAGAGAGACTTCAGAATTTTCCTCCTCAGAGCTTTTCAGAATGTGACTGCACAAGACATTGAGGAAACAAGTTGAGTACCTGAGTTAGTTCAGCTTTGAGTAAGAAGTTGGAAGAGAGCTCCCTGTAGTTCCTTTCCAAGTTAAAATTTTCCTATGATCCTCTGCTGATACATTACATACCTTACCTCAGGGTATTTTCCCTTTTTTTGTGCCTGACTGAGCTGTTGAACAGGAACTTAAAAGATAGTACATAATTCATAATTCTTCACCAAACTGAGAAGCGCAAGAAATAATCCAAAATAAAACTAGTCCTTCAGACTGTCAGATTTCAAAGTGGTGGACTGAATCCAGCTTTTGAATCCTGCAGTCTTACTCAAGTAACTCACACAGCTGTGCATATTCAAGTTCTTACAACTTAATACTGGGAATGTAGAACTTGATTATCTAATTAGAATTTCATTTCACTCTGATAAATTGCCTTATTTTGTAGAGCCATCTATGCTACAGAAGCACAGATGCTAAATGACCCAAAAAAGCCCTTTTTGTCCTAACTTTGATTTAAATCTTTAAACTTCAAAATGTCTTGCCTAACCAGTACTTGACCACCCCAAATCTACCACTTCCTTTGTAAAGCTGGGCATGTCTCAGAAGATTCTCGGTAGATGATTGGAAAAAATGTTCTCCATGCACATGCTCACTCATGTGTTTTGCTATACCCATGTAGATTAATTTTTTTTTTCAGTCTACTAAACAACATTTTGTGGTACAGGTTTGACTTGACAGGCCCATTTGACTGACAGGACAGTCTCAATCTGGTGTGAGGCAAATGCACTGGGATTCCAGGAAAGATGCTAGCTTGTGTGGAGGGCTACTGGATGTGCATAAGCACCATGTTCCTGCCTGGCTTCTCCAGTCTTTAGAAGAGACTGATGTTCTTTTCTGATCCTTTTCTAATCACTGCCTCAACTGTTGTTAAAACTAAGAGATTAATATTCATGTGTTGGCATTCCAAAGAGAGCACAATTATGACAACATTATTTTTTCCTATTGTGTGTGAGCAACATGAATATAAGAACTATTACACTTTAATATATTCTTGATGTTGCCACTGGTACCAAGCTTGTTGTTTTCATCACTTTTCACATCATCCTGTTTTCTGCTTAGAATACTTAGCCCAATTTGCAGGTGTGATTTTAGTGTGTGTTTTGAGAATGAACCACTCTGTCACCTGAACACAAGGGTAACACGTTCCTGTAGATGATATGTTCAGCACCAGTTACCAAGAATGTCTTGTTCTGAAATTGCTGTGCTGTTCTGATAATTGCACGTTGATTCCCTGGAAGTCCATGCTTTACACGTGACAGTAAGATTTTAGCTGTTACGATAGTTTCTGTTTGATGTTCTAAAGCCCAGGGAAAATTAACATTAACTTAAATGGACTTTGTATTATGTTCTGTGGGAGGGATCTCACCTAAATGTAGAGGTCTGAAATGAATTAGACACTGGAATGAATTAGCATAAGCTGATTTTCTAGGTTCTCCTTTTCATTAGTATGAGGAGAAATGCACCTCCAGAAGCCGATTTAGACACCTGAATCTGTACCTGTGTGAAGAATTCATCACATTAGCTGAACATCTTCTCCTTATGTGTAACAAACTGTGTATTTTCCTATCTGAACAAGATCTACATTATCCTTTCATTTAGGCATCTGTTTTTATTTTAATCTTTAACAGTGTCACTTCAGAGAGAGAGGGAGATGAGTTTGCACCACTATTAACTAATGATTAAAACTTTGTCCAAAACCTGGTTTGTTCACCTGTGGTGGTGCATGTCCCAACAGACCCAGCCTGACATAAAGCACCAGCACACTTTACCTGCTGACAAAAGGTAAAGGTTCTTTAAAAGTTCTTTTATAAGTTTAATTCCAAATAAACATATTTTCCATGCTTTTTGCAAATTTTCTCGGAGCACACACATTGCACTCCAGTACCCAGCTTCGTTTCCTTCCTGAAAGTCCCACATGCATTTTTGTTCCATGTGGGCTGGTGTCTGCCCCCAAGGAGCACTTGCCCTGTCTGCATTAACCTCCTCTATAATGTGTACAGAAGGCTCTGCATGGGCACAGCGATCCCACGTGTACAACACCTACCCAGCAGCAGCCTGTGCTGGAGTCCTGACCACAGGACATCTGGACTATCCTGGCACCACTGCAATGCTCCTATGGTTGTGAGGGAAGATATGAACAGGGCAGCCTTGTGCATTAAAGGCTCATTCACAAGCCCTGCAGTTTGCACCACGGTCTGGGAGTACACTGTGTGGAAAAGAGCAACCAAGGCCACACAGGGATACAAATGAGCAGAACCCAGAGCCCTAAGGCAGTCACGCTAAACTCAGAAACCAAGAAAGTAATCAGTGGAAAGAAAAACCCAGAGGAAGGAATTCATTATGAACAGTGGAGTCCGTGGGCTGCTGATATGTTATCTTTGCCAGCCAACCTGACTCACCAGCATGCTGAGTCTGTCTAAAAGGCTGCAGATACGTTCAACTTGCCTTGTGCCCACAATCAGTCTCTCCAAAAGCGTTCTCAGACAGCGTGAGAAAAGCGTGACCTGACTCATGCAGAGCATGGCTACTCCCTGGAAACTTGAGTGCTCCAAAATCTTACCCTAGCTGGGAGCACTGCTATTGTCTCGGAGCTGAGGGGTGCCAGGAGGGCCTGGAGCAATCTAGTGAGGAGTTAATTAAAAGAAAACAAGTTACAATTTCATCTCATTTGCGGAAGAAGGTGGTTGACTCTTTGTTGCAGTGGGCTGTGAGTGATTTGCTGTGCTGGGATGAAAGCCCATCCTCTTCAATCACTCCCCAGCAGAGCAAAATTACCAGTGTCAGGAAAACTCATTTTGTGGCATTAATCAGAACGGATTAAAATGGAACAATTTCTGAGCTGCCCTGCAAGAATAGCTGTAGGACATCAAAGAGGGCCTATGATCCACAAAACCAGAAGACTGTGTCCTCTGCTTTGAATTATTGTAGTGAGCCAAACATTTATTGGAATGACATGCTAACTGCATTGTGTATAAAAGCACTTCAGTGTCTGGTAACTTGTGTCCTATCTCCTCCATTGTAATATAACAATCAGATAAGTAATTATTTGGTATGTTCAGGTGCTTCTGTTGGAGGAGTTTAAAGATCCATCTAAAATCTTAGACTGCTTCTTGATTTTAAGTGTTCAGTAGATGGATAATGAACTAGAAAAGATGGATAATGAACTACCACAGAGTCTATTCAATCCATTAGGAATAAATGTGTTGCTGTATACATATTATAGCTGCACGCAGTCATTTTAAACAAGAATGTTTCCCTGGCTACTTTGAAAAGCATTTTTCTTTTTCTAAGGAAAGAAAAAGCAGATTGTGTATAGAATTGTGGTATTTTATAATCCAATAATTTTCTTGCCTTAAAAATCTGTCCCAGATAATGTATTTGAATTTGCTACATAGCAACGTATTTGACAAGAATGAAAAGGTTTTCTTCCAAATCCAGAAATCTGGATTGTCTGTGGAACTGGGAAGAGGTACAAAATGTCTCATGCTGGTTTTGTGCTGCATATACAGTAGATATATATGACCTGATTTTCAGATGCAAAGTGAGACAAATACGTGTCTGTTCAGATTCTTTTCTACTTTATATAACATCCTACATCTACTGTAGTCATGTATATGTCATTGCTGAGTGGAAACCACTAATCTGTACTTAAGAGACCCACAGAACCCTAAACCCCCCATCATTTCACTGTGGTCACTACCATATTAAAACAATCTCTTGTAGAAATTCTTGAGACTGTAGTATACAGTTGCGTGAAAAAGTCAGCTTGATGATCAGTACTAATCAAAAAGCCAACCAACCAACCAAATAAAATTCCCCAAACAAAATGTTAAGAATTGCTAAGAGAAGAGAAAAGAACAAAATATTTTGATGCCATTGTATATAAAAAAATTCCATGCTTATACTGTGCAGGAGTCTGCTCTTCCCAGCTCAAAAATACACAATGCCGTTGGAAATGATCCAGAGACAAGTCACAAGAATGCTCAAAGTTATGCAGTGGCTTCCATGCAAGAAGTAAATAAGTTAGGATTCTTCAGTCCACAAAAGCCCCCAAGCAAACAAAGGGAAAATACAACAGAAATCCATAAAATAATAAATGCTTATATGATAGCTTTAGAATAAAGGGGGTGATTTGTCACCCAACATGAGTTTAAACTGTGTAGTAGTTCTGCCATAGGATGTTCCAGGTATTTCAAGTTTCCAAAAAATAATTCAAAAAATTCAAGAGAAGTCCATGAAGAGCTATTACATATGAGGACACAATTTCTGTGTGATGAAGCCCCTGAAGGCTGGAAAGTGTTCTGATTAATTACCACCATGTAATTGCTGGAGTTTTTGCTATTTTTGCTAAACATTCACTTTTGGCTAGAGCCAGTTGTTGAACTAAATAAAACTTCTTGCCCCAGTACAGCTATTCTTCCATAACCTGAATTAACTTGCAGTCTAAAAACACAAAAGCCTCAGTGTGGAGCACACATGGGGAAGGAGGGAATGAGATAGCCCAGCTAGGTGGGCAAGCCATAAGACTTGAAGTGCCATCTCAGGCAATGCTGTTGGGAGGGCTGGAGCATCATCAGGTCTTCTGGCAAATTCACACTCATGTGAAAGGCAGATTTTCACCAGTGAGAATCAGATATTTATGCCAGTATGGCTAAGACTGTGTAAGGTCTTCATTCATTTAAATGAATGGCAGAAACGGACATAACTTTTGATTACTAAATTACTATTTTATTTTTTCTAATAAATAACATCCACTTTAAACTTCATTGGAAAACCTGCTTACTTGTTTTGCCATGACTCCTTCACTTGCAGCACTGCATATGAAGACGGAACTTGACTCACATGTTCTGATTTGTGAGGAAATGTAATCTATGTGGCACTTAAGAAACACAGGAGACGTGTTTTAGTCGTTTACTCCAAAGATACATACCTGCAGTGTCAGAGCAGCAGCTCTGTGATGACGTCTCACAAGGTTCAGAGCAATACTGGAAAGATGTTTGTGAACTCGATAAGATTTCATGGTTTGTTTGGTTTTATTGTCTCCATCCAAGTAGAATCTGCACATAGTGTGAAGGAATAAATCATGTGGGAGGCAAGGAGAAGGATTGTAAACAACCCTACATAGGGTGATTAAAAAGTTATTTTCCTTTGAAGCAGGTCTAAACTTCCAGCTACACAAGCTTTGGAGACAAATTCAAGCATTATCTTTCAAGAATGCCAAACTACACATCTCTACTACTGGTTATTGCACTTAGAAATAGTCTCTGTGTAGCCCTTGTCAGAGTCCCTGGAAGACTTTAATTTACATTGGAACATTTTAGTACATCAGAAGTTAACTTATGGTATGATTTTGTCCCATTCACACACCCCGATCTGCACCCTTCCCTGTGAGTAAGGACTGTGAGCAAGGCAGACATTGACCCTGAGATTTTTGATCAAACTGACCCAACTTCAGCTCCAGATGGTTCACAGCCTCATGTGAAGCAGTGGACCATTTCCTATGAACTGGGCTGTGCTGCATCATGAAACCTAAAAAATATTTCCATAGTGCCAAACAGGGTGTGGGTGAGTCAGATAATTTCTGGAACTGTTTCTCTGGAAAACTGTTCAGTACTTAGAGATTCACTTATCTGAGGCATCCCAAGTGCATATGTTATCCCTTTCAAACCATTGCTGAAAATCAGCCTGTAATATCAAGATGCACAATTCTCCTTTGTAACTGACTCTTTACAAACCATGTATTTTTTCTGCATCTTTGCATCAGAATACAGAATCAGTGACCCAATGTCTGCTTGTAGGAATGGCAGGAATAAAACAGTAGAGGTGCTCCCAGGTTCATCTGGACCAGATTTTGCATCTAATCAAGTCCTATTTAGCTGCAAGCTATCACTTGATTGCTAAAACCCCTTCTTACTGTGATGCAGCAGCTCAGTTTATACAGAAAAAGAATTGCTTCAGTTTCCAGGGCATTCAGTCTGATCCTTCCTTTGAACATTCATGAATAGTTTAAGAAAAAAAATCAGTCTGTTTTTGTGGGACTGGAGTCTCCATTTTATTCTCAAAGAAAAAAGCGTTTTAATGGATATATTTTATTTCTCCTGCTCTGAGTCAGAATCATCCAAGGAAGGGATGAGTCAGTAAGCCCAAATAATTTTTGAAGAGAAGACTACCTCTTAAAAGGGATGACTTTTAACCCTCCCCACAGAGGTGTATGGCAGGGAGGAATAGCACACACTGACTTTGGGCAGTGCTAACCCCAAAATGCATGTTTACATTGCAGTGGCTGCTGTGACTGTGACTGGTGTAAGTGGCTCTGTCTCCAAAAAAGAGCGACCTGCGTTGCTGCTGCTTGGGCTGCTGTGCCAGCAAAGTGCTCAGCAGGAAGCTGCCACCCTGCTTGGAGTGGGCTTTGTAGGCAGCACTGAACTCTGAAACAGCACAGTGCTATAGGTGCCAGGACCCAAGGGACTCTGCTTTAGGTGCATTCCTGCCTGCCCTGGTGAAGCAGGGCAGAGTTCTGTACCGAGCCTCTCTGAAAGGCCTTTGCTCCAACAGTGCTGGGGCAGGAGGCACTGAGTGCTGAGCAGACAAATGCCCTTCGGAGTTAATGCTTTTCTGACACTGTTGCATGCTGTAGGGAACTGTATTTCTTCTTTATGTTATATTTTTTGAAAGATAGTCCATCTATTCATCCCAGAGGAGCCCAGGGGATTGTCCATAATATAGGAAATTCTCTAATTTCAATATGATTTTAAGTGTAGCAGGCATGCATGAAATCCTAGAAGGGACAATTCACTGAAGCCTGAAGCATAGTTCTGAGTGAGAAAGGATGTGCAAGTGGGTCTGGGGCTCTCTGGGGCAAGGAAAAAGAAGTTTATTTCTCTACTCTGCTTCAATGTGGAAATAATTTGGACTGGAATTTGTGAAAGCACTGGCTCCCTAAGGACACAGATTTAAGACTGCCATCCATGCAGAGTACCTTGAAGGCTAGTAGAAAGAAACTGGCACAGGCAGCTGTGCTGGTGAGAATGGGGATAAGGGACTGTAAGAGGACACAAGAGAGCTCTTCTAGCCTCTGTCTCACTCACATGTGTGTGCTATAGTTTCACCATGGATTTGTGAAGACTCACCTGGATTACCACTCTTCTTCTAGCACAGAGGGGTCCCAGGGAGGAGAGGAGGAACAGAGAAAGGTAGCATGGGTATTTTCCAGAACAGTCTCCCAACTCTCCAAAAGTTTCACATTTGAGAGCCTGTCAGAAAGTTCAGTGCTTGTTGAAATGTCAGCCTTCCCGCTACAGCCTAAGGTTTGCAGGAGTCTTTAACGTTTATATATCAATAAATATATATACATATAAAAATATATAACCCTTCATTATTTCAGAGTGCTGTCCACAATGTTATAGATTTTTCAGCATTTTTAGAAATATGGAAAATAGCCTTGCAGCATCCTGCCAAACTGTGCCTGGGAAGCTAATTGAACTGTCATCTTCAGGTAGTGATTATGAAACGCGAGGACTTAACTGGGATGTTTTCTATGGACGGGTACAGCAAAAACATACTAAGGTCTATTGCCAGTGATGAAAGGATGAAGTGCAACTCAACAAAGGAGCTTGCTCAGAGCATGAACTGGCAAATAAATGATCGTGCAGCTGAGGTGCCTTTTAATAAATAAACCACTTAAGTAGAAGAAAAATGACACTGAAACACACTTAACCATAGCACTTTCAGGAACACTGCATGCCTCCTTCAGAAGTGATTTATCAGCTTCTAGATCCTGATATTTATCCACATAAAAGAGCAGTAAACACTTTGGACTCTTCAAATCCGAAAAGATGTTTCTGTATTTGCCATGTGCTAGCCCAGGCTTTTGCTGCATGTCACTTACACCAGTTCCAACAAGCTGAGGTACTGAAGGGGGCATTTCTTGTTTACTTGGGTGGAAACAGAAGTAGTTTTAAAAAGCCCTGGCACTTGAGTGTATGGCTCCTAATTTTAACCCACAAACAAACCACTCCATAACTGCTTGGATGACAAACCGTGAGGAAAAGCAGCATGTGACAGCCTGGTACATCTGCCTCATCCAGTGTTTTGTCCAGTTTTCTAGAAATTATGGCTCCAGGAAGTGGGCATAAGAGCTTCCCACAGCTCTTGGGATACAGACAAGCAGAGCTGAGGAGCTCCGTGAGCTTGCCTGGTGAGTGGGTTGTGATGTCTCCTCCGACTTCACTCACCATCAGGGATTTGGACCAGACTGATCTGCCACTAAGCAAACTGGCTTCTTTGCACCAGAGCTCCTGTCTGGGATTTCAAAATCTTCCTGTCTGGGGCTTTAGTTGAAGCAAATATGAAGCTTTTCAGGTTTTTTTTCAAAATGCATTTTTCCTGAGAAAAATCTTAATAATATACCTCTGTTATTGCAGGCAGGATTTCGGGCTTCAAGCTGTATGCAGCTGGAGGCAGGAGCAGCAGGGGCTCCCTCACACTGGGGCCAGAACACAGTGATGCAGAGCACAGGGAGAGGGAGCCTGTGCTGTTGAAGATCTTGTTGGAAAACGAACAAAACTGAGACAGTGTGTGTTTCTGCATGCACAACTACACGTCCATCCCTATCTAGGCAGGAAAGCAGCCCATTTCTTACTTTAGAGGGTTCAAAGTCCTACTTTAAAAGGACAAGAAAGTACAATTTAATGCAGAGATCCTCACTTCCTCTGTGACCTGAATTTTTCGGAGGAGAGATTTCAAAGGGGGACACTCACAGTTGTCAAATGAAATGCAGAAACAACAGTAGGATGTGTAAATTTTTTACCTAAATTATTCCTCCGAGAGAAAGCATGAGCCCTCATAGTCTAAGAAGTATAGTACAGGACATTTGGCTTGCTTTAACAATAAAAAAATTAAGACTTCTTCAAGTACTTGTAAATTGGAGGAATTTGCAGAGCCAGTCTTAGAAAAAGACAAAGTTTGTGTGATTGATCTTGCTGACTAAAGATAATGCTATTTGCAGAAGTGTCTGTATTGAACAAATCCAGACAAATTACAGACGAGAAAAAAAATTTGACAAAGGTTTTCCCCTTGCTGTTGAATTGTCTGTGGATTTATTATATTGATTCTCAATTCAAAATTTATTTACGTAGTGATTTCTGAAGATAACCTTTCTTTTCATGCTTTGCTACTCAGAAGAATTCATTGCATCAGGGGCTCCCAGACTCTTCTGAGTGAGCCTCCCACCTACAGTCTCATCTTCTTCCCTGCCCCCTCCATTCCCAGCAGCTCTGTAAATCTGGGAGATGAAAGAAGGGGGAGGTTTGTACCATAAACCATCTGGCAGCAGTTCTTTTTGCTGTCTTGTGTCACTCTCTGCCCCTTTGCTATTACCTGGGATCCAGAAGGGAGTCTGACAGTGGTGCTGGGGCCTCTGTGCTTCCCATCCTCGGGTGCAGGGAGAGGCAGTGCATGGCTCAGGCTCCCTCCTTCGTCCTTCCTGGATCCAGCTTTCACCCAATGCTCTGTGGTGAGGATCCAGTGTGCCTGTGTATGGAGGGCCTGGGGGAATAAGGGGTACATTCTGGTTTAGAGTGGTTTAAAGTACCTCTCCTGCTGGTGCTGTATGACCACTGTTAACATGCCAGAGCAGAACTGTGGGGAGAACACAGCACATGCATGACTTTTGCCACTCCGGTTGTTTTATTCTCTTCCCGAGTTTCTGATCACAACTCTTAAAATCTGGTTTCCTATAAAGCACAGTCTAAAATGTGTTCTCTGCATAAATCCATAATATTTACTTCAATATAACTGTTTGCACTAATTCCATGGCTGCATATGTAGCTGGGTTTGGGACCTAGACATTTGAATTGACTTAGTTTGTGACTGGTGGGGATGTCGTTTCTTCTTCCTGAAAGTTAGGTACTCATTTTAAAATGAGTACAGTGCTTGTTCGCTTCTTCCCTTTGCCTGGCACGTCTCCTTGGCTTATAAAGTTTTTGTGGTTTGGGGATTGTCTCTTGCTTTCTGTCTGCTTACTAGCACTACTGAGCCAAATCTGAATAGGAATTTCTGAGGGCAACCATAGTATTAGACCAATGGTCACAACAATTGTTACAAGAGATGTAGAAACAGAACATAATAAGAAAACACAGCTCTAACCTGTTTATGTGTAAGTAAAAATTGCTGCATAGCTTTTTGCAAGGTTTGTGCAAGCTGCACTCAGATACTACATTTCAACTTGACTATGGAGTGAATCAGATAATAGCTGGGGATGGTACTTACACTGTATTAATGAATTATGTTGTTGGTTATGTAGAAAAGGATTACCAACCTCATGAATTTTATCCAGTGTGATTGATTGCCTGACTGTTTAATGTGAAGTCCCTCATTAGTCAGCCTCCCAGATGGTTTTTCTCTCCTCCTACATTTCTATTTAGATATCCTTTATCTATTTCTTTTTATATGATTTTTTCCGTTTATGTTTTGTTCAGCAAAAAATTCTTTCCTCCTCCCAACCCCTTTTAATTCATTCTGAAGTTTAAATGACAAATAAAAAATGCTAGACTTAAAAACTCTGGTAATCTTCAACAGGACTGATAAAAAAAAGATGCACAGTCTTCCCCACACTGTGAGGTACTGGAAGATAACTGCTAATAATTTACCATCTGTTTATAAGATGCACATAGGTCATAATTCTAAAAACTTTTATGGCATGATAGGAGTTTATTTGCCTGGTAATTCCAGTGAAGTAAATGGAAATATATACAGCAGTAAAGTACGTCAGAGTAAACTTACACTCAGGCTGTGTCTATTTCAGACTTAGGCAGGGAAAAGCCACGGGCTTACACACAGGGTCCCAGTTGTGCCGGCCTGTTAGGATGTTCCCCAGTGTGGGTCAGGGGCAGACCAGCCAGCACTTGCTCTGCACCCGGGCAGTGTGGATGGAGCCCCTTGTGGGAAGGTAGGAAAACTTAATCATGTGGATATGGTCAAACCGTGCCACTTGCCTTCAAGGCAAGAGACCAAACTCTGCCATTTTGCTGTACTCAAACAAATATATCCTTAGAGGCTACTGCTGTAAAAAAGGAAGCTGCAAAACCCACAAGATCCATGAAGGATCTGTGGATGACAAGATCCTGTATCCACAGATAAGTTAGATGTCTGTGACAGTTTTCATGACTATGCCTGTCTTGAGTAGTTTAAATTATGCTCTACTTAGGTACATTTTTCAAATGTGATTTTATTTTTTTCTGAGCTTTCTGGAGCTTTTTGAAACTGTCCTGCCCTTTGTCCTCATCCCTTCCTGCACATGGGCTTCATGAAGACCAGAAGCCCCAGCTATTTCCCTAAGTGTGGCTTCCCCTGTTGACTTTCCAGCTCAAATATAGAGAGAAATCAGGCAACTTGGACAGTGCAAAAATTTCAGACACATTTTGTGAGCTGTGGGGATTAGGTTAGCAGTGGTGATTCTGATCCACTTCTCAGGAGAAGAATGGAAAAACTGTTCTCTTTGCTGAAACCACTTATGAACTAATGTCTGTTTACAGAGAATGGACCTTTTCTTGTTCTATTCTACTTTTCCTGAAAATGTCATATAGAGTCATATTCATTAATGCTATTCAATAAATTAAAAATTTTAAAATATTCTTATTACAGGAATAAGTATACTTCTAGAGTCACAGGTCTTATTAATTACCTTCCTGTAACATGTTAAACCCTTAGACATTTGGAAAATCCAGCACTTATGTCAGATACTGAAAAAATACCATTAAGATTAGGGGTTTTATATAAAGCATATGCAAAATAAACCTGTAAGAAAGACACTTGCAGAAGTGGAGCCTAGAACGGCTCTTCTGAGTTAGTAAAGAAGAAAATTATGTTCTTGAGAGCAGTGAAAGACCTGGTTCAATATTTTAGCATCTCAGTTGCTTAGCGGTTGAAACACATTTATCTGCAATGCCAGTTATGTTTGTTGCCAAACAGTCTCACAAGCCAAATGGATATGTGCTTTGGAATAAGTTTGTAGCCCCAGAGGAAGTAGGGCCATTTCCAGGTACTTTGGAAGATCTCTAATAGCTGCTCTGGCTGCATACAATTAGAAAGAGTCTGAACCGTTTTTAATTGCTTCTCTGCAGAAGGACTGAGCCATCAGCATTGTTTTAATCCTCTTCCTTAGTGAATGAGCTTATTGCTCTGTTAAATGGCCAGTACAGGGAGAAATATTGTGAGGGGGTCATATATTCTCTCACAACTGTTAATGTGATATGCTGGAAAACAAACTCTGACACTAAGAAAGATGCTCTTCTGAAGAGAATTGGAATTCCAGCCCATGAAGAGTCAATGCTAGGGTCTAAGGCAGTTTTTAATGACGTTGTTTGCTTTTGTTATTTATAATTATTTTATTTTCTTTATTCCTTTTCTCAGAGTAACATTAGATCCCTTGGATAAAGTGATGAAGAAGATTTGCTTGTAGCACAGAATGTTGATAGTAGCCTGTCAGCTTTACTGTGGTGCATTTCCAGCCATGTATGTAAAAATAAACATCAAAAGATAACAATAAACTAAAATGATACAAGGAACTTCTAAAGGAGCTAGAAAAGTATCTCAGTGTTGTTCCCGATAACAATAAACTAAAATGATACAAGGAACTTCTAAAGGAGCTAGAAAAGTATCTCAGTGTTGTTCCCTTTTGATATCAACAGGCAGGCATACAGGAGTCTTCTTAGTAAAAAGGTTATAGGACTATGGCTGCATGAATATTTAAGAAGGGAATTAAAATAAGGGAGAAATGGATACCACAATTGACAAAATATTTCTAGGAACTGGTAATACAGAGGAAGAGATGGCAATTTTGCATAGTGTATCATAGGAAAAAAATAACGATTTGAAATAAATTATTTGATACTAAGAAGAATGTCTTAACTGTAATTATGTTCTATTTTATATAATTTTCAGTACTTCCTACAGAAACCATAGAATTTGCATATCTCGTAGTTGTTTTTGACATGACTCACATATTTAATATCTGCATTTTTTTCCCTTTCATTCTCTCCTGTGATAGTCAGTGGTGACAAAAACACTGTCATTGTTATTCTTTTAATGGAATTGTTACTCAAAATACAGTAGAGGAACTTTAACTTGTTTCAGCAAACTCCATATTGTTTGAAAGCCCAGAACTTTGTTGGGTTTTTTTTGGTTGGTTTTTGGTTGGTTGTTTTTTTTTTTTTTTTTTTTTTTTTTTTTTTTTTTTTTTTTTTGTTTTTTTTTTTGGTTTGGTTTGGTTTGGTTTGGTTTGGTTTGGTTTGGTTTGGTTTGGTTTGGTTTTTTTTTTGTTTGTTTGGTTGGTTGGTTGGTTGGTTTTTTTTGTTTGGTTTTTTTTGGGTTTTTTTTTCAGAAGAAAAGCTCTTTAATACCTGGACTGTTAACACATACCCAGTTCAAAAGGATGAATTTACCAATGCACATCATACACATCACATCCAAGCTTCCTTCATAGTTCAGACAGTCCTAAAGAACCAAACACATATATTTCGGACTGAAGAACTGTGTTAATTTACTCTATATCTGATCCAGAGGAGCATTTTCAAGAACAACATATGTTAATGTCTACGCTAGGAAAACACAATTCCAGATTACCAAATTTGAATGACACCCAATTTTCATCCAAAAATTATTTATTGATCTGATTCTTATGCAACCTTCAGCTAAAAGAAGCAAACAACCTGTGTAGCACTATTTGCAATAAATTCCAGGTATTTTTAATGTATATTTGTGGTCATAAGGCTAGGTGGCCATATAGGTTAAAACTCTCTTTCTCTGAAAATAAAAACAAAACTAACCAACCAACCAACCAAAAAAACGCCAGCAAAATCACTAAAATTCTGTCAGAATATAAGGAGAATCTGATCTCCTAGAACTAGTGGTTTCAAGATCTTAGTCCATCAAAGGATGTCAATCGCTCTCCCAAAGGCAGCCTTGCCTGAGAAGGTTCACAAGTTTTCAGAAGAAATACTTATTAGTGATGGGATTGGATTCCTCAAGGCACTTTTTTCCTCACTTAATTCCTAATGGACACATATTAATCCCATTCGAACCCAATCTGAACCCATTTGAACCAAATTTGAACTGAATCTTTGAAATACTGTGGAAAATAGTTTGGAGTGTCAATATTACAAGGTGACTCAGTGTTACCAATCCCTGGCTGGCACAGTGTAGGTCAGTGAACAACCCAACTACATTTTCTGTTATGCTCCCCCTAAAGCAAATGAAACTTGTATCCTGAAGGTCCACCCTCCTTACTTTCCAGAGCATTCCCGAAGAGTATTTACTGTGGGCCTTGTGGGTCATGCTGCCAGTGACACAACAGGAGGGGCAAGCACAGTGGATGGGGGTGTCCCTGGAGCAAAGCTGGCACAAGGGGACCCCACTCTGGGGCAGCTCCTCAGTCTTTCTCAAAACTAAACCTAGACAGTCAAGGATTTTTCATAACAGAAATACAAAATTTTCCATTAAAAAGTTTGACTTTTCATACAATTGGTATATTAGAATTGCAGTCCTCACGAGTTTGAAGAACAAGAGAGAATCCGCATCTAAGTTTCCCACGGGGATACCTGAATTGTAAAGGAATGCTAAGCAATGCTGCAGACAAAATAACGTGTTTAATTTTGACTCAAGAGTTGGAAAAATATGTCCTCCATCACTACAAAATGAACTCAAAATTTGGTAAGATATCTTCTATCCACCTTAGACTGCTTCCTTATTAAATATTGCAGATTTTACAGGTGGTCCACTGGCAATTTAATTACTGGTGTGTACTAAGGCAGGCCAGGAAACACAGTATTCACAAAGACAATTGCCAGAGGGGTACATGGTCCACTTCAGCTTTTCAGCACTGCTAGTGCTGGTGAGGATATACTGGGAAACTGGTGTCTTAGCAGTACATAAAAAGGTAGATAAACGCACATGTTTTGTTTCCCAGGCTGTGAAAAATGGATAAAATTTCTATTGCCCAAGTAAAAGCGATAAACTCTGTTCACCTTCAACTGCACAATTGCTTTTGGCAGGAACTCTGGAAAGTTTTAATGGAAAAAGGCTAGCATAGCTGCAAGATCAAGAGGTGAATGTCTGTCTGCTCTTTCTGCAGATAACTGAAAACATCTGCCCGAGATGACAGAGTTGTCTTGAGTATTGTTATTATAGCTTGCTTAAGTGGAAAAATAAAATAATGGCCATTAACATATACTGGCAGTATATCGTAGGGAAACAAACCCCACATTTTGGGTTCCTGCCTCTTTCAAGTTAATATTCCACAAATGTGAGACAGTAACTTTCACCAGGAAGTGAACTCAGTTATAATCTTAGGATACAGTTAATCTTTTTTTACCTAGTAAGTTTCCATGGAAAAAAATTAAGATATTGAAAATATTAAAAAATAAGAGAAAACAAGATTTTGGAAAGCAAACTACATGAAAGAAAATTAGTTTTAGTGTTGTTAGATAATTTAATTAGTTTTAATGACTCATAGAAACACAAGGGTTTTTTTCAGTTTAGAAACAGGGATGAAAGGCCATTCAAGGACTTGCAGGTGATGATACTTTTCTCACCTGCTATTATACTTGCAAGCAACTTCTTCAGAGCTCCAGCTGGGGCACTAAAATATGACAGCAACAGTGCAGGAAAATTCAAGTATCTCACTTCCACTCAAAAAGTGCCAGTCCATCTGAACTCTAGGAGTATCATTTTGAGCCTTGCTTTTCATTCATGTGCAATGAAGGCTTCATCCAGCAGCAAGCTATAGTTCAATCATTAATCATGTGCATTTTAATAATTTTATTTTTTTTAATTTGCATGTATGGATAGTTATCAACAATAGAAAAACATCAAGAGTGTAAATGGTGCTCTAAAATGTGTTGTGGACGAATATTCAGTGAGTAAGCTGTGATTCTTTATGCAGTCATATTTTGAAGGGACCCGACAAACTGTTTGAGCTCTGCCTGTGGCTTACAGACACCCTGGTGTAGTATTTTGCTCTCAAAGCCCAGAACTCCTGCTTTTTTTCTCAGTGCTTTTATGCCATTAAAGTTCTTGCCCTTGACAGTTCTTGAGTGAACATAATCCAAGACACACCACACTTTCTGACAGCCTCTTTTAACAGGCATTCCAATGCATTTTTCATACTTCATCTTTCATGCACCCTTGGTCATCTTCCCTTGAAAGAGAAATTATACTGCTCACCTACGGCATTTCTAAGTTTACACTTCTTTGTTTAAGTTCTCACTCTTTTAGATTGACACTCAATTTCTAAGGAGATAATTGACTTATGTGTTGTTATGTGTTATTTATGTGAGGACTACAGTGTGACTTAGGAGGTTTGATTGGGGGTTTTTAGGAGTTTTGCAGTTACACAAATTTTTTGCTATTTTTAGCAGTTTGGGCTTTACTTTTGTGGGAATTTTTCAGGCTGCCTGTTCTGCTTTGTAGTTATAATGATACAGTAGCGTTACAAAAAGTACCCTAATGATGTGTTTGAAAATTACACAATCAGTTCTGTTTGCAAAATGAGTCAACATATGATTCCATACGGAATCAACATCAAATATGATGTCATAAAGATTTACCTGGTGTCAGCCGAGCTTTAGTTTATTGTCGTATTGGATGAGGTGGGACTCAGATGTGTAGCATTCATGTGCTACATTGTTCTCACAGCACCACTACCATGAAGCAATTTAAATGTACAGATTCTATACAGTGCTGACTCTTTGGGCTTTGTGTAGTTGGCAAGAGGACTTTGAGCTACTGAAAACCGTTTCTGTCAGATTAAAGAAACTCTCCCATCCTGCCTTCCCGGCTGCTCCTTTCTGCTCCAGGGCTGTCAAACCCCTGAGCTAGCACAAGTTTCTCTGGCCTTACATTGGAGTGGACCAATGAAACACTCCAGGTAAAATTATACTGTCCAAAAAGCTGTTTGGGGACAGCTTTAGTGAACTGGGTGTATTAAGTTGAATAATCTTATTTGACTCAGCCTATTAAATGCAGTAGATATGATCATTTCTAGAGGAGATCTTGCAACTCTGATAATTGAATCTTCACAATAGAGAAGGGCTAATGCAAAAGCACAGCCACTGGCCCCTTTTACAGCTCTGTGCAGCAGGGTCATAATAGGGGGAGGGGACCAGGGGAGCCACCTCCTGACTACATGCCCCTGGAAATACTGTTCATGGACACAGAGACACTCCCAATGCTGATACCTGCAGGATGGTACCAGTGTGCTCGATGAACAAGTGCTTGCCGCACTGGTTAAACAAGGGTAACTTCCCTGACATTTATTCAAGTGCTGTTAAGCTGCACAGGAGGAAGAAGGAGCCAGGTTTTGGCTTTCCTCCTTTACAGCATAATCACTGGGAGTCCTGCAGTGATCCTCGGAGGTGTGGCGAGCCTGCTGCCTTCCACCCTGCAGGGGCACAGATGGTGATGTGCCAGCGGGGCTGGTTCTGCCAGGGCAGGGACAGGACTTGTTCCATGCACGCTCCCTCACACACATCTCTCATGATGGTCTAATATATTCCTCCAGGGGTTTTGCTAAGACTAGTTTCTTCCTATAGACCTGTGGTTCAGGGAATAGGCAACAAGTATAATTAAAACTGCTTCTACTTACTTCCTGAGAACTGAGCTTCTCTTGCTTCCAGCTGTGTTCCCTGCTAGAAGAGGTGCCAGCTGAAATTGCAAATGTCTTCCCTATGGCTGAAAAGGTAGAAGAAATCATCGTGTCTCAGTATTGCCTTTCTGCTCCTTAGGAACCTGAGAACTTTCCAGGACTGCCAGACCACTGAGGCTAAGCGTTATGGTATCCCAGCATATGCATCTGCATAAACTGAATTCCTCATCAGAGTTTTGTTTGGGTGTGCATGTGTTTGTCCTGTAAACCTGCCTGCTGTCTCACTGTTTTGAGGGAAGTTTGCATTGGCTTTGGATGAAATGTTCTCCTGATTGGTCATGGGCTGGACCCATGTCCCAGACAGCTCTTGCAGTGCATCATCCTATGGACAGCCACGGCTTTGTGGTGTGGGAAGGGATGATAGCCCTTCCCATCCTAGCCACATGAGGAAGCATGAGGACCCAGCTCTGAGCCCTCAATGTCCCTCTCTTCTTCATACCTGTGTGTCCTGGCAAACCAGGGCTTAGGCAGATCTATCCCACCCACTGAGTTCGGAGGTAGTGACTAGCGTCTTGCTTCATGTTCAGTATGATTTCTTTCCACCATGTTTGTAACTTGCTGCTGCTGTGGATTTCAGAAACCTTATTTTACTCCCCTGGAACAAATAATAAAAACAATCAGCCTTCATTAACATACAGAAATTCAACATCCTGACTTTTATGAGTTCACTGTAGGAGTTTAATTAATTAAGGATGATTCTGCATTCTTCACAAGGAAGATTGGCTTTTTTGTTTACTTTGTCATAAATATTCTCATATGCCGGAACATTTTGGAAAATGCCAAGGAAATATGCTTCCCTCCCACTTTGAGAATCTTCTTCCTCAGCATTTTTATGTGTTGTTTTTATTATCTTTGCCTCCAGTAAAAACCCTAAGATAGGCATGATTTTCAAGGAGAAGGCTTCTGTACAAACAGCCTTCAGTGCATGTTAGCAGATTTAACAAAAGATTAAAGACAAGAACAAGACTGATAGGAAATATGAAAATAAAAAGCTAAATCAATCCTGCCAATATTCTCAGGTCGAAGTTTTTGTTTTCCTCCCAATAAAACTGTATCTGCCAAAGTGTTGCACCCTTCAGCTTTAAAAAGCATTTCAATGTAAAATAAAATATTCAATTCAATATAAAATATTGCTGTTTATAAAATTCAATTCTAAAAAGAGGTGACAACTAGAATCATGTGTCACAGCTGAGATCAGAGCAGGACAATAATCTCTGGTGACAGGAGATAAGGAACAGGATAACGCAGCAAGAATCCAGATTCCAAGACAGCAGATTTGGGCCCTCTGATCCTGTTAGCATCATAGCACTGTAGCATAGCAGGAGCAAGGACTGTGGCGATGTTCTTCCCAGAGTCCAAACAGTCTTTCCAGACCCAGCCTGACAAGCAAAGCCTCTACTCTTCCTGCTCAGTGTAGCACAGAGAAACTCTCCAGCCAAACCCAGTGAAGCTGCAGAGCCCTGTTGGGTGGCATTTTTCATCTACCTGCCTTGATTGTAACACATGTAACTCTTGCATGCAGTGCCTGGTTAATCCAGCATTTGAGGGTAAGTGCTAGGCAGTGAAGTGCACAATACTATCGATTTTCAAGTAAAGTAGAAAAAAGAAGGACCTCTAAATGCTGGAAGCACAATTTCAGTTTTTTTAACAGTCACAACTTCATCCATGGTTGTGGGTGCACAGAAATCAGACAAATTAAGAAGCACCATGTACTAGTGTAACATGCCCATCTCCTGCCCACTGTGTCTCTGCCTACTCTCCCAACAGAGAATGCTACTTGGAGGAACGCAAGGTTGGCACAGAAGGGTCTTGGAGGAATGCAAGAAACATCTACTGTGTGCAAGGAGCGTGTCTCAGAAGCACAGCAGAGAGTGTGTCTCAGCAAGGGAAACAAGCATGCCTTGAGCACTGTGACGGCAGCAGGGCTTTACCAGCACCTGTGTGAGCACATTTTAAGCTGGCTTAGACGTGTCTGAGCAGCTTTATAGGCAGTGCAACTGCACTGTTACCAGCACTAAGCTGAGGCATGCAGTCCCTTAGTTTTACAGGCCTGAAATTTCCTTTCGATAGGAAATCCTGATACCACAGCCTCTGTGTGTAGCTGAGACCTGGGGCAGAAAGAAAGCGAGCGTGAAGGAGCATGTCTCCACAGCCCAGTAGCTACAGCAGTTACTTCAGGAAGGGGTTTGGGGTTCCCTTCTCTACCCTCAAGATTATTTGTGGTTTTATACTTCGAGCATCCAAAGTAAGCCGTAACCCATCTCAGGTGAGGGAACCACGCTTCTGGCATCAGAGAGTGAGCCACCCTCAGGCCTGCTCGCCTCACATGCCACAGCTCCTGAGGTTCTGGAACAGCAGCCCAGCTGCATTAGGAGGATCCTCCTTCTCTCTCTTCTGCAGCCTTGTGGTTATGAGGACTGTAGAGGAGATAACAGATATGAATGTGAATTCTACTTGGCCAAGGGATGCAATTAGCTGTCTTAAACAATTAAGGTGAGAATGGTTTCAGGAGACAGGTTACCTGATCTATAGATGAATATCACTGAGAGGCAGAAGATCACTTGCTTCCGTTACTGACTTTATGCCAAACCCATCAGTTATTGGGCAGCTTGTAGACCCATAAACTCACTAATCCATGAGATGAGATGATGAGATGAGACACTCCAAATAAATTCCTGCTATATATATTAATTAAATTGTCTGGCAGACAAGTCTGAGAAATTGAAGGGGTGGAGAGGACCACTTTAATCTGGGAAGAGGGTGAGACCTTCCCTTTCAGCAACAGCGGCCAATGGATTAGGCCCACAGCTAAATCCCGCATTTCCATTTCTAGTGAATCCAGCAGCCACAGATAAGCAGCCATTGGCATCTGGAAAACTTTTAGGTTGAGCAGGAAGCCTAGTGTGGAAATTCTAAAGAAGATGCAAAAGCTTCATTTTTTTTTTTCTTACATACTTAAATTTTGCTTACATCCCATTTTAAACATCAAAATAGGCCTTATTCTGCATTTGCCTAGTCTCAGCTTTGAGACATTGATTCTTAAGCTTCTGCTGCTAAATTAAAGGCTCCCCTAGTTCTTGTGTAACTACTTTCTGATAAACTAAATAATTTCATCCCTTTAAATTGCTTACTGCAAGGCATTTTCTCCAATGCTTTTGAGGCTTCCTTTTGTGGCTTTTCCAATTCAATATAATTTTCATCCTAAGTCTTCTAAGGACATTTGTAAATTACTTTGTTGTTCATTAAAAAGTCAACAAAACCCCAGTGCATCCCTGGGGCAACTTGTTACTCTGTGACTGACAAGGCACTAGTCTGAATCCAGAATGTTTTCCTATGAAACACATGTGAAGTCTTTCTGTTCCCATACTTCAGTAGGTATGAGCAACCCAGAAGCAAAATAAGAGTCTGAAAAAAATCTTTGCTTCACAGAGAAGATCTGACACCAGAAGACACAACTGCATATGCAGTTCGAATGCATAGTGATTTTTCGGGTGTTGCCTGGAAGGTGGTTTTAAATATATTTTTGGGAGACACATTACTTTTGAGTACAGTGAATTTGTATAGTTAGCCAAAATGATACATATGCCTACAGGATTAAAGCTGCGTGGAAATAAGCATTTTATGTTTTGTTGCTTGTTCTTGGTAAAACCAAAGTACTTTTCACAGTCATTTTCATTTAATATGAAAAATATAGCTATTAAATAAAATGAAAAATGGCATCATCATGACATCATACAGATATCTGTTCAATCTAGTAACTCATGTATTTACATGCAATTGTCTGTATTTGGATAAAAACTGAAAGCATAGCACAAAGCCTTACAACACAGACAGGATCCCATTTCTGGAAGATGACGACAGTGTCCTGGCATTCCAGGTGCAAAACCCATAAAGCAAAACTGTTGGTTCTCATCTTTATGCATTTAGGAGATGCACAGGTTGTTTTTAGTCTCTTCTTCACTACTTCTTGGTATTTTCTTCCACTAAAACCATTACACAAAATGGTCAAGCCTTTCAGTCTCTCAGTCTTTCTCACTATCTAGACAATGCTGGGCTTTTTATCATGCCCTCTTGGTCCTCTGTCTTTCAAGATGATAAGCTGGAGCTTACAGAAGTGTTGAGATATATTGCTATTAGTAAAGCTGGAGTCAGCTGCTCAGCTGCAACAGAAATTTCTGTGCTCCCTGGGGTGGTGGGAGAGGCTTTGGGAGAGTTTAGCTTGTGCAAAAATCCCCTCCAGGAGATCTGACTTGCAGGCTGACTTACTGATTGTGGCTGCATATCTCCAGTGAAAGGGAACTTCACTGGGTCTTCTTGTGCCTCCCCACCTGTTCTTGTTCTGCTGAGCTGTAACTCGCTGTGAGTGTGACTTATATTGTGTACACGTAATCTTTATAACTTCCTTGCCGATAACTGCCAGGGATAAGGAAGTGCCCTCTCTGCAGCCTGCAGATGACATGCTGCAGCACTGCCTGCTATGGCACTTCCCTACTGCCAGTACAACATGGGTTTGATCATGGCAGATTGTTTTCTGTGTATTATCCTGAACTCAGATAAAAGCCACACATATGTCCATACCCATGTCAGGCCCTGCTTTGCTGTCTCCATGCTAAATCATAGCTGTGTTTTTGCCAGGTAAGGAGGACACATACTGGTATCTCTAACTCAGTTGGGTTTGATATGCTGTGAGACTTGATTTAGGTTTGCACCTCTTAGTGGCCCACTAAATCAAGGCACTTTAAACTGGGAGTGTTTATGTGCTGAAAATCCAAAACAGACAATTTTAGATGGAAGACTTGCTAACTGGCATAAAATATGCTAGGCTCAGTGCCTGGTTATGTGTTCATATAGGTCTGCCCTAGACTTAGCCATATCTCATTTGGCCACACATCCGACTACAGTGTGACCTTTATTTACGTTATTTACAGATAGCCCCATAAATGATATTGCTCTATCTCAGATATTCATCCAAGCAGCAAGCATCTAAAAACCAGCTCTGCAAGACAGCCAAGACTTCTGGAACAAGAAAAATTCATTTCCAAAATTTAGTGACAAAGCAACCTCAACACATCCTCTCTGGAGCGCTGGCTCACAGCCAACAATAGCTTTCCTATGTAATATATTGTGAAATATTTGCAGTTCTACACTGGTGTTTCCTTTTATCATTTTTCTCCTGGTTAGCTATCTCCTTGGTTGGTGAGGATTTAGTTCACCTTTGTAGAACATGCATTATATGCAGTAAAATGCTTCTTTTGATTGCTTATCCAGTACTGCTTGTCCTTTTAAAAAATGAGTCCAGTAGTCATCTATATTGACTGATTTACTGTCTGAAACAAATGTACAGAGTTGAGAGATTAAAATATTGAATTAATCTACTGTTCAGAACTATCTGAAGGAGTAGAACTACATCAAAGATTAATTTTGTTCAGTATTTCTCTTGGTACATTTGCGTTTTCTTTTTCTGTAGAGACTTGAAATATTAGCACCAAATTGTCTGAAGCATTTATCTCTTGCCAATAAGACTATTGGTTCAGACCTAGTAAAACATGTTCAAGCTTTTCCAACATAAGCACTATGTACTTTATGAAGTCTAAATTAGGTTCTTTATGAAATCAGCACTGGTTATATAACAACTGCACAGTTTCATTAAATGTGGCTTATTATCGAGAACATTCTTTTTGGAGAATTTTGCAGGCTCCTTTCCAAAGGGAGCAGACGAAATCTTTCAATCTGACACACTGGAGGGAAGGTAATAACTGTTGATTTTTCATATTTAAATGCAGTGCATTTTTGCTTGGGTCATGTTTCATTTCAACCTACCTGTCTTCTGAGGATGCTGAGGAGGTAGTCTGGGATAAGTTCATCTGAATACCCCCTAGATGGATTTCTGGGCAGCTCTGTAGAAGACTGGAATTCTCCAATACATCTGATTATTTTATAGCTCTTTCTGTGCTTAAGTTTCTGGGTAATATTTGTATAGTCTGGTCTTGGGCATGTTCCTTGCAGTCCCAAAGGCTGCTGAGCTTCAAGGTCACGCATAAGCTCTGTGTACAAAGCCAGTCACTGTTTCTACGAAACAATGGAGTAACCTTTTTTCACTCCAAATTACTTGCCAAATTTTTATAACTGACAATTTGCACTCAGCGTGTTTGGATTTTAGTTCGTTTTTTTAAAATTTGATTTTCTATGGCTAGATCCCTTGAGCCATTTTCGTGAGACAGCTGCTGCTGTTTTTAAGATGTAAAAGAACAGCAAAGTATCTCTCCCATCCTATTCTCCACTATCTTTCTTCCCTTTTCTCACTGTGGAGCAGGGAGTTGCTCATCTTGCTCCAGTACTTGGGGACTGTATGAATTTGCCTACTAGAAGACTATGTAGATTAATCAAGAAAATTTAGATAATTGAGGTAATGTGAAGGTGGGATCCATGGAAAAACCTGTGCTATTTTCTCCTCCATTAACTCAGACTAATTCAGCATTTGGGTTTTTTTGTGGAAATTAACTTTTTTTAAGTGATTTATTTTGAATATACATGATAAAACATAATCAGCAAATAATTTCTCAACATAAACAATATCATACTTTTGTATCAAAATTCCTGACACTGCATTTCAAGACACAAAATCAGTATAGCAATAGTCCTTGAGTATTTATGGTGCACAGGGACTAATGGTGTCTATAAAAAGATGGTTAAAGAGGATGAAGTGATACTGGGCTCTTTGGTGTATAAGCTGTGCATTACTGAGATGTTTGCTTTGCTACTAAGAGAATTCCCAGCTGATGGGGAATGCCATTTTGGTTACGACTTTCACTTCTGCCAAGGTCCAGCATTACAGCAATAACCAGTTATTCATATTGACTTTCCTGCCTTTAAAAGCCATCTTCTGCACAGCAACGCAGTGACGGGAGTATTGCCATAGGCTGTTTGAATGATTCCCAGCTGACTTGGTTTTGTAGGCCAAGACATGGCTATCATAAATCGAGGTATGTCCCAACAAGGACGGGCGAGAACAAGGGTAACAATGGTTTACATCATTATGACATCACAATGTCACTGGAGTGCTCACCAACCTCAGCTTGAAATACATGTGGGGAAAGGGGGAGGGAAGATATCCAAGGGAAAAAAGGAGCTGCAACCTGAATTATAACAGCTCACAGACTGGCCAAAGGCAAAAAAATAGTTATGTTTACAGTCTCAGAAGTACTGGAGTCAATAGCTGTTCCCTGTATAAACCTTCTGTTCATGAGTAAATCAGTTTTTATGGATATAGCAATGATCAAGTAGAAGCACTTAGTCTGAACACACTTCAGGTGTTATTTCATAGCAAACAGATGAAACTACTTCTGTTGTGTTGTATTAAACCTATGACCCTCAAGGAATGGCAGCAGCAAGGTATCAGTTCCAGAAATACATAAGGTACAAGTAATTTTGTGGTTTTAGCATATACCAGCATGCATGTGGTGTTTTTTAGAATGTAACCTTTTGTTTTAATATAAGTAATTTTATACTCCTTATACTTAATGGTGATATAGACCGGTCTTTCCAGGAACTGAGTTTGCAAGAGATGTCATTTAGAATTGGATGGAGAGACAGCAAGGAAACAGAAAAGCTAATAATTATTTCTAGAAAAGACTTTTTACATGACTTTGGTGATATAAGGGTCTTTAAGCAGCTCTAATGTCTGAAAGGCAGTCTGGAAGCTGGAGTAAGTTATGGTGCAAAAAATTCTTCCTGTAAATGACAGCTAAAGCCCCATGTATTTTCAAGTGCATAAATTCCAGGACTTCCATGAGATATGACACTACTGTATTGTGTAAGAAGAATATGGTTTAAATGAAAGAACAAATGAAAACTTCAGAGATGGGGGAATACCCCTAACAGGAACATGTTAAAGAGCAAGAAGTGGAAGGGTCAGTCAGTGCCTGGAGAACAAAGTGAGAGATTTGTCGTGTGTGGGAGGAGAAGAGAGGGACACTGGCCTTCTCATCTGTGCATTTGCACCGTAACCCTGACTTTCCCATGTTTGATCCTTTCTCTCTGTGCAAATTGGAATCTGTGGCAAGGTTAGTAACAAACACATCTCTTATTCAGTCATTCAGAACTTTTCTGTCATATAGAATTACAGTGACCCAAATTTGGCATAAAAAGCAGGAATCAAAGCAAAGGATGACCAATTCCATTACAAACTTCTTTGACTATATGAAAACAGGATGCAGCTTAACCCCCCTCAACTCATTCTAGCCTGGAGGTCACTTGAGCAGCAAACAAGTTTTTTAGTTTCCACCCAAACTGCTGTTGTTTTCCTATGGGTACAAAAGAAGGCCTAAGAGTTTAAAATTTTCTGGAAGTGAAAAGCTCTTATTGAATGAGACACTACACCCTATCCAAAGGGACAATCTCCAAAAGTTCTCTATGTAGGTGGGTGAACATTTCCACTCATCTCTCCAAAGCATGTGAACAAATGCCTGAGATTTAAGAGTTTGCATCTCAAACAGATGTTTGAAACTACCACTGTTGTTTGAGACGCCATTGATGTTTAAGACTCTCATCTCAAGTATTCATAATTTGCTCTGTGTTAGGACAAGTGGGCTTTCACAAGTGTCATGATGAAAAAACAATTTAACATTTTATCCAGTATGTGATTGGATGCAGATTTCTAACACTTAAACCAAGGCCTTGCACAGTCTTAGAACTGGTGTATTTTTCTTTTGGCCAATATTTCCTCTTTGACAGCTTACAATAAATTTTGTGAAGGTTGGAAAGGTTGTAATCAGGCCTATGATATCATCACGTATTCTTTTCTGGGTACACTGTGATATGTGCTGTTTGCTGACCTGGGATAAGTCTTATTTGGCAGAATGATTGCTGTTGCAGTCTGACGAATCTCTGATGTGTTTTCAGTTTCTGCAGTAATAGATTACTTTGGGGGTTATTGTTTCTCAGAATTGAGCATCTGATCTTGCAAAGCACAGGTATACCTCCAAGGAGATTTTGAGTCAAAACATATTTTTGTGGCAGTTAAAGGCACATTTTTAATTTTTGCGAAGTATTTTTGTAATAAAATTACTGCAGTAATAACATACTAGTTAGTCTAGTTCTCTTAATTTTTTTTTTTTAATTTCTACAGACCTCCTGAGATAGGACAAGGCTTGGTATAAAGGGGTTTGAAGCTATTTTGTCTTGGGGAACCTCAATATTTTCCACAGAGCAGAGTGAATTCTTCTGTAGGGAACATATATGCCTGTTGAGAGTAGCATGTGTATAATTTCACATTAATTACATCTAATCTTCAGCAAGTACAGTGTTTCGTAAGAGTCTAACCAAGTCCCACTTCTCTTTTTCTCTAGCTCTATTTCCTACTGTTTATTTTGGTTTTGGTTTTGGTTTTGGTTTTATAGTTGTACATAGAAGTTGTTTCCACTGAAAAGTTAATTTTCTTTCCAGGTGGGAAAGTGAGCTGAACTGACCTGCCGTGCAGCTCCCTAATTGCTTGTCTTCTTCTAGCACCAGAAAGGCAGCAGAACTCATAGAGGGGACAGTCAGGCAGCTCATTGCAGTAATTGCTTTGGAATTGTATTGGTTTGGTGTAATATGAGATGCTCCCACAGCTGTCCTTTTCAAATTCTTTAGAAGTAGACCCTTGATCATCAGGGATCTGTAAACCACAGAGGAAAACCACTGCTTAACTAATCGGATTATCAGCTAGCTCACTTGCATGTAATACATATCTAAACACTGCTTAATTTGGGATATTAATTACAGCCTGCACTGAAAGAATATGCGTAAGTCTTTAATTACATGGAAAGATGTTGGATCTTCAAATTGGTGGCTGGAAATGTTATTTCAAGCATTTGAGAAGCTGATAATTGCTTGTGATAACCATTTTTACTCTGTAAATAGGTTTTGGCAATATATTGGCAAAGTACTGACTGATCTGAGTTATGCTGCCAAATGCCACCCAGATGGAGCCCAAAACAGCCTACAATTTTCAAAATATGTTATTTCCTCATAAAGCTTCAGCACTGTCCCATTTGTTATCTTACATATCTGATTGATTGTGAGTGAGCTCAGGCTAAAGGGTTTTTTTTCATTCTTAGAATTAAAGACATTCATATCTTTATTATAATTTCTCATAGTGCAATGTAAAATGTGAATCCCTCTATGTTCTGGGCTGAACCAAAACCAGGCTGTGCACACCAGCGTTTAGTGCATAGAAAACAAATACTGAATACCCCATGACTGATTTCTTATCAAAACAGCACTGATGTATTTACAGCACTGATGTATTTACTGATCCTATTTGTAACCCCATTATGTGTGAAAGGATGCCAGTGCCATTCTGACACACGGAAGTGCATTATTTTCAGAACAAATACTGTCATTTTTTGGGGAATCTGTAAAACAGTTCCCTTAAATCTTCTTGAACTAAATTGACATGTGGAGAGCTTGCACATTTAGCAAAGCTGAAAATAAGGACAGGGATTGAGAGATCTTTATGTAATTCGGTTTTCTGTGCAGGATTGATCCCACTTTAATAATCTATAGATAAAACCGTAGAATTTATTTGAAGAATACTATTGGAGGGTAAGAAACAATGAAAATTTTCCTTGGCATAAAATAATTCTAACAAGATTAAATCTTGCCTCTCAACCTTTCTGAAGACATTTTTTGGCAGTTTGTTATATTAATTTGAAGGAAAACAAATTAAATACCCTTAGAAGTACTTAGAACTTCCTTGAAGCAAAATTCTGGTAGAGGTCCAATGGGGAGCACACAAATACACAGAGAAGAGAGACAATTGCAAGCCTTGCTGAAACCCTTAGCAGCATGTGTATTCTAAAATGAATAGGGTGAAGCTCATGGTGAAGGGAGAGGGCCTACATAATTGCATTTTTTACATAGCTTTTCACAAAGGCTTTGCAGGAGGGACTCTTCTAGGAGGTTTCTTCACAAAAGAAGGTAATTCTGAACTATATCTGATGCACTGGTGATAGCTTCCCTGTGGAGATGATTCAGTTCTGTAAGCTTGCTCATGGGATTCGTAGAGTATCTGTAATATACACAATGAAATTTATCTCTCAGTTGCTAGTTAAAAAATACCAAAATGTATGGCTTCCAGCTCTGTGAATCTTCTCATTTCGGTAGTATATTGAATGAATGCAGTACTAATTAATGAAACTAGTATAAAATTAATTATTAATCTGATAATCAGTAATAGATTCAAACCGCCTGTCATAGTCTACAAGTGTATGAAAAATTGCAATGTTCACACAATATCAACCTAGCTTTTATGGCTGCCTGCAGTTGTCCAACCTTCATCAAATTAATACAACCATCAAATTAGTCCATCTACAATATTTATAAATATTTCATTGTTTACTTCTATATTTCCCTGTACTTCTCCAACATACAACAAACTACTCTCAGCTGAGGAAAATGTCACAGTAAATATCACACAAATGACATGAAGACTTCTGTCTGATACCTAATACTTAAACAATGTGGAAGTCATAGAGAAAAGAAACAAACAATATCCAGTTTAAGCTACATACGTAAATTTCTGACACAAAAACCTGCCTAAACACGAAAATATTATGGAGTAAATCCAATTAGTACAAATACGTTTCCTGACATATCTGTCCAGCAACTATACATGGAAGCTCTTCTCTCAGATCTGCTCTGGGCCAACCTTGCCCCTCTGTCTTGAATTCAGTAATAAACTAACAAATCTGCTGTGTCTATTTTTGCTATAGGTGGGATTTTCAAGGCTGTTTAGTTTTATATTCCATTGAAGGTAATGGCAATACATCTCTTCTAATCAATTTAAATAAACCAGGCCAGCATGGATTATCCTCAGAAAACTGACTGTGCTGGTTATCTCAAGAAATCACACTTAAGCAATGAGAATTAGAGAGAATCCTATGTAGACTAATCTGTCACTGATTCCCTCTCTAATTTTCACTTTGATACCTGGCAATAAAGAAATGCAAGCACTGTTAGAGCTGTAAAGTAGTCCTAACTGGCTGTTTAACACCTGACAGTGATACACTCATATAAATATTTTCTCTAATAGCATCTTAAAAGCCGTGAGATCCTGTGATTCTCAGGTAGCCTTGCTTGAGGCCAGGGGTGGCAAGCTCAGCAGAGGAGGTGGGATAAAATGGGCTTCTAGCAATTATCATAGACATTTTTCAGCTAATTTAAAATCTACAAAGAACCAATGTTTTCTCCAAGGCAAGAAACAACTAGTTTCAGTCTTGTCATAAATACAGCACCTTTTCAAAAAGCAAGAGGGCTTAGATTGACAGGCCTACAAGTTCTACATTTACCTCTAAGCCTTTTATCAGTAATGCATGGTCATTCAAAAGTAGTTGACTTGACACTGTAAACCACCCTGTACTGGTATAGTTTGCTGCCAGAAGGGAAACAAAGAGGCCCCAGCTGAACCACAGCTTTGAAAAAGAAGCAATGCAAATTAGCCTGTGTTAGAGTCCCACAATTAAATGGTTCCTGGTATCTGGTGTGGCTTCTGAGCACTTAATGTGAAGGGATCTGTCCTACACCATCTGCATAACATGGATACTCCCACAACCTCTGGAGCTTCTCACTGAGAGTCTTCTGGGAAGCTTTCCTCCTGTAGGGACTATATGAACGGGAGTATTTCTAAAGAATCAGGAGAGCTGGAAGTGACCTCTGGGACATCCAGAGGTCTCTAAGCCAACCTCCTGCTGGAAGCACCTCCCATGAAAGCAGGTTATTCAGTGCAGTGTACTGTCAGCTTTTTAAAGTCTTCAAACATGGAGGTTCTGCCAACTCTGTGCAACCCAAATCCTTATAAAAAACCTTTTTCTCTATAGTGCGTCAGAATTTATTATTTTACACATTGTATCCATTTCTTTTGCTTCCACTGTGCACATCTGGCTCTATCTTCTCTGCAGTCTCCCACAGGTGAAGACAGGTTGAACACAGCATTAAATATCCTTTGTAGCTGTACCACACAAAATAGAAAGGAAAGCTTTTCAGAGCTTCTGCCCAGTTCCAGCACTGTGTAAAAAAGACTGAAGACTTCAGAAACCCTGAGAAAAGGAAGAAAAAAAGTGGGGAACCTGGCTCTGGGATTCTTTTCCATTACAAAATTTTCATGGAAAAATTGAGTAAAATGTGTCAGTGGTACCAGGAGCAGAGACTTGGAAGCTGTAGAGTCATTAAGATGTGCAGTCAGACTCCTTCCTTTTGCTCTCTCTCTGTGGCTCCATGAATCTTTTCATCACTGCATCTCTGTGCAATTGCCCTGCTAGTGAGGGAGGCAGGTAACCACCACAAGGGCTAGTGGGCTGAAGTGTTTGCAAAAGTGCTTTGAAAAAAAGGAAGTCTAGTTAATGTTTCACACACTGCTGTGTAACAGAAGTGTGTTATTAATCATATTTGTCATGAGACTGATGAAAGCGTAAACTTGAGGGATTCTTCTGCTAGGCATACAAACTCAGAACGGCAGACAGCTCTGCTCAGCCTCATGGGTTTAGAAAAGGAATAGACATTAAAGATAGGACTCATCTGGCCAAAGGCAGCTTGATGTCTGCTGGACATCATAAAAAATAATTTCCTCCTAGAAATGTCTTTTTCTCTCTAGTGACAGGGAATATCTGATGCTATCTGAAATGAAGCTCACGCCATGAGCAAGAGAGGCAGTACTGAAGGGTACAGCTCACAATGAATTTGCCAAAAACCACCCATGCTGCCTTACTCAGGGGGAATGAAACAGCTGGAGAGGTAAGTGAAGAAGGAATAACATGGAGGGGGCCAGTACAGAGGAGAGAGCAACTCTAGGATGTGTAATGAGAGGAAGGCTATGATGGTGAAGCGAGAGGAGAGGCAGAAAGGGACTCGCTGGTCAATGAAAGAGCACAGAGTTCCCTGGCTGTTCGGACGTTTCTGCTTTGGGATCTTTGGCAGCTGTCCCTCCTGTCTGAAGACAAATGATCCCAGCAGACTGTGAGCATGTCTGGAGGGCATAACCCCAGCTTCCAGTGTCCCCCAGTGGGTCCCTCTCTCTGCATACTTCTTGGCTGTGTTGGTGGCAACTTCGGCTGCAACCATTTATTTTCCTTGCTGTCTCCACAAGCTCCTACATTATGCACCTGTTTAGCACCTGTGACTCCATCAGATAACTGGTATCAGGTTTTTTCCATCCACTGTGTTTTGATAACAGCCTGCCTTCTGTGTGAAAAGGACAAGGAGGCGTGTCTAGTTTTAGATGTTGCTCCCCACATCTAGGTGCTGTAGTGCTCACAGCACATGGAATTTCTCCCCTTACAAGTATGGTATCTCCAGCCAGCTAGACTTCAGACAGAGATATCTGGTTCACCCAGTACTGAGATATCATTAAATGACTCCTTGTTTAATGCACACATGACTTAAGGTGATAGGATGTTTTGCTTCAAGACAAAATAACAATTGCTTTGAGCTGCCTGGAGGTACACACCATTTCTAAACTACTATTTAAATCTTACCCAAAGAGGGAATTTAAAAACACCTGTCAGTGCAGTGCATTTTAAATTAATCCCCATGAAACAAACATTCGGAACACAGAGCTCAGTACTTAACCCCTGATACAGATTCACAGTGACTCAGTAAACCAAAAAACTGTTGTAAAGAGACAAGGAAAGAAGCTGATGGTCGATCCTAAATAAATGTAGTCAGCAGGCAAGATTTAGGGTAGCAAAAGGCTGTGCCACCAGTATAAAGGGGCATCGCTGTCCAATCTCCCATCCCTGCAGAGGATGGAGAACTGAGCTTCACCAGGGCTGCAATAGCTCCTAGTTAGCCCTGGAGAGCGTCATGGTTGCTTTAGAGCTGATCCTCCGAGTTCTTCAAATATCCCAGAGGTAAATCTCACATAGCTCTGTGTCATGCAGAGTCTATACCATTTAGATTCCTAGCATCCCAAAGAAAGACCTCAGCTGCCTGTTCTGTACTGTCTAATGCCTAGGCGAACTCGCCAGGGTCTCAAAAAAATTGTAAGTGCATAAAGTTAGCCTAGAGAAATCAAACTGGGTGCGCTAGATATGTATATTGCCTTAAAAAATTTTCCTATGGACAAATGTGCACTTAGTATGTTGGTTGTTTTTAGATTAGCTGAATTGACAATGCTGGATTTCTTTTTTTCTTTTTTTAATATTTTTTTCTTCTCCAAGCCTTTGACAGTTCACTGTAAGCTTTGAAGTCTGCATCACATAACAACAATGAAAATCAGATAATGTCAGAATTAAAGATTCACTGAAGGGTCTCAAAAGCCAGAGTTTAGCAGCAAAGATAGAGGTCCATCAGAGCACCTCACATCAGGACATTTAACTCTTTCTCCTTGACTTCTGTGCATAGTTTGTGTTTTTCACAGAGGGCCAGACTGCACTTGCTCTTTGCACTGGTGTACAGGGAGGTGTGTTTCTATTCCATGGCTATATTATGCTGCTTCTGGCCAATTCGGCATCCTTTGGAGTTGCAGTCCCAGTCTCTTGGTATGGTTTTCATCAAACAGTTTATATAACATATTTTACCATCACATTTTTTCTATTGTGCCTTTTATTGTGGACTTAGAGGACTATAAACCACCTCAGAGGATTTGCTAAATATAATGTGCTGTGAGGCTCACATAATTTTCTCTGGTTTCCCACTGCTGAATCCATGCATTTGTAGTTCCACTGCAGCCTCTCCTATCCTCTGGTCCTGTACACCAGATGACCTGATGGTCCGGTAACCACCTGCCTCTTGCCTAAGAGGAGCGAGCAGCAGAGAGGCTGCTGAGCTCTGCCACACTTATGGATCTGCCCCTGAGCCAGCTGCTCTGGTTAATGGGCTGCAGCTTGAGGCTCCGGGCTGCTGTGTGACCAGCCTCCTACGCCCCACCTTCACAGCTTTAGCAGGGAGCTAATACTGATGTGTTCCGACTTTCTTAGGCCACAATTATTTTTTTCCACTCAGTTGAGAAACATGAAAAGGCAAACTGCATAGGTGAGGCTCAGCAATAGTAAGATACAAGTTTTACATTTTGTTTTCTTTTGTAATTATAGTAATTACATTGTTCATGTCACACTGCAGATTCAGAAGACCTGAACTGTGGAGCTGTCTTTCATTTGAAATGCTCCTGCGTAGTGGAGTATTGGGGAATAGAACATCTCCTGAAACAAACTTCCAACCATATTGCTACTCATGCCTGCTACATAAAGGGAAGTTGTTTGCAGGATGCTAATCTCTCATCCTGCACAGCTTGTTCTGAGGAGGGCTAGGGCACAGGGGTGCAAAGCTCTCATTATTGTCTATTACCTAATGCTAAGCATGCAAGGGGGGAATCTGCTCCTCTGTAATCAAGACCAGATGAAAAGCTGTCTGACCTGTGGATGTCTGAAATAACAGTTTGTTCTCATTCCACACCACACCTTGCAGGCAGTTGTAATGATTTGCCCAGAAGTCTGCTGCTGTACTGTGTATAATCAGGTAACTTCACTCAACTTGAAATTAGGCATTTAGAATATCATCCTCCCTGAGCAGAGGCAAGAAGATTTTTGTTACTTTTGGTATCTGAGTTACTATGTCTAACCAAAATATCTTTAATTGTTTACTTAATTTAAGTCATCTTCTGAGTAAGAAAGCCAGCTCTCCATATGTTAGCTTTCTACAATCCCTGTAGGACTTTGATGTGTTTCTCCAGAAAATATTTCCCTCTGGAAATGTGGGATGTAACAAAAACTGTTTAAAGAAGAAGAAGAAGGTATATTTATGTTTTTTCATATATCTTCACATCTAACAGATGCAGCAGTTCCAGACTGAAGTAGTTTCTGAGAGCCAAAGTCGTTTTGGAGTGTCACAAATAGCTGTGGTACATTATCATTAGGTGTCAATATTAAGTTGGATCATGATTTGCCAGTAGGTGTGAGAAATGCAAGTATTTTTGGCTCTTGGCTATCAGGAAGAGGAGATGTGTGGTTTGTATCTATCTTGGCCCTGGAAGGGCTGTTCCTCATATGAATGTTTTCTGCCTGGTTTACTCAGCTGGGGTTCTTGGTCCCCTCTGGCAGCTCCCAGTTCACTTCTAAGACAGCTTGTTCTGCCTAAGATGTTGCAGGTGTTCCCCAAAATTTGTGGCTCCAGGGGCTGAGAATCAGACAGACTGTATTACAGAGAGTGCCTTCACCCTTTCCTCAGAATTTTCTACATCAGTGGGAGTAATAAGACTGTAAAATCTAAAACAATCCACAAAGAACTGGATAATTAAAATAACTCAGTACTATGGGACTGGCTGGCTCAAGCCACAGTAGTTTGAGCAACAACCCTTTTCATACCTTCACTTGGCTCCAGGGCAAAGGAGACAAGGGAATGACTTTCAGTCCTTCCCTTTAATCTTTTCCCAATTATTGCTGGATTTTGCACGGGTTTCTTGGGATGTTTGCTCGAGATGACACAAGATGAACATCACGTCCCTGGGATGGAGGTCTGCAGTGTGCAATGACCGATTGCACTTCAGCAGATGAGGTGGAAGTGTGAGCAGTGGATCACTGCAGAAAGATGTCCACTCATCAGTGACAGGCCAGTGACTGTAACAGCATGTCCTCTCAGTGGCACTGAGCTTAGAAGGGGCCTTTCCAAGCCTGGCTGCCACTCTGAGGCAGCAGGGGTGTACTTGAGCTGCCACTATCCGTATTATCTTTGCTTTCTAAGATAAAGAATTGGATTTTGTGGCACAGTTAAATCTGATACATCTCACAATTGCTAAATTAAATCATTATTTATGGCTGTTGCTTATTATTTGTGGAAAGCTGGCTTTGTGCGCAGCATTTTGATGAATTCTGACTTCTGTCTCTATTGATTCTATAAGATATATAACAAAATGGAAATCAAGTTTTTTGTTAGTGAGGATTAAAAGATGCTGTGAAGCAAAGATGAAAGGACTGTTGTCACTTACCATTTCCATTTATAACATGGACTGTTTGGATTTATAATGGGATACCAAAGAACCATTCCATCAGTAACTATTATGCAGAAAGGTGCTATAATGGCACATTTGCTTCAGCTCTATTAATTTCTTTTGGAACAGAAAATAATATGTAAATTTCCAGTGAAGCTGTAAATAACTACACTTATTTTACTAATGCTAAAGCTTCTGCCTAGCTCCAGACTCTGGAGAAGGCTGCAAGGCAGCTGTGGATTTTGATTCTAATCTCCAATGTGATTTCCAGCTCAAAGCCCTCTTCTGAGTCAGTCATGGTCTTTCAGCATGTCACCATCTAGGTGCAGGTTTTTCACCTTAATCTCTTATAAGCATAATTAGGCAGGCCTGGATTTATCAGAAATGCCAAAGAGTTGTTAATCCTCACTCACTTGCCCCTGCCCTCTTCTGATTGCCCTCCCAGTCAGTGCTGAGGGCACAAGTGACACCCAGGCAGGAATGGATGTGATCTGAGAGTTCATGAGAAGCCTGAAGCCTTCCCTCATGTCCAAAGCAGTTTTGAACAGCTCTTCTACCTCCAGCACCATAGTACAAACCAGAAACCAGAGACCCAAAGCCAAGTGAGGTGCTTCTCCTGGCCCTATGCCCAGAGTGGCTCAGGGCCCTGTGGTTTGGAATTCTGATAAATTGCAAGACAAAACTGGGGTTCAGCTAATGGAGTCACTGTTATGTCCAGGTCTTGAATGTGCGTCATCCCTTTCACGGTATCTATGGATTCAGGGGGTATCTATGGATTCAGGGCTGCATCTGACGCTCCCAATTGACCCGCCTGCTTTACCTTTGTCTTCAGTAGATTTTTAGGTTCTGCCTCATTACACATTAAAAGACCTATATCCTCCTTTCACTGACCCAGGCTTGACCTCATTTGTCCAGGGGCCCTCTCCCAGCATTTGGGGAAGGAAACCTGCTCTTGGGAATTGAGGTCTCCCTGTGGCTGAGGGTGGCATCGGTGTTTGTGTCTGTCTGTGGCAAGCCTTGTTTTTCCTCCTTATTGCTTTCTCTCCAGCTTAGTTGACTGTGTGTTCCTGAAGACTTTGAGGATACTTTTTGCTTAGAGGTGACTATATGCATGCATAAGGAAGGGAAAGAGGGCAAACACAGCTGTCCTCTGAGCCCCAACCGCTCCCTGGCTCACTGTGCAAATGGTGCCTGCAGCACTGACAGAGGCGGGGGAAGAAGTGTGACTTCTGCTCCTCACAATTGTCCCTCTGTCCACCTGCAACACTGCAGAGGGAACATGCTAAGGAAAACATGAAGTAGGTTAGGATAGGTAGAAGAAACAAGGTTTCAGCGTGCTTTTCCTGTTATTTCCTAGGGAACTGCTGCTGAAGTTCAGTTTCCAGAGCTGTAGCTGTGATTGCAAAAGTGTATTCCAATGCATGGCACTGTGTTTCTGTCATTTGTTGGTGTACATAACCAGAACTGAAACACACATCTATGCACTGATGTAAAAAACTGGGAGAGAGTCTTATATGAAATTATTTACAAAAGGAAATTGCTCCATGACTGTCCCTTTTTTGAGCTGTTGTATGCTTTGACCAGCTACTCTGCCCTATGAGTAAGGGTAGGTGAGGAAGAAGCACATTTCAAGAATGGGTTACTCTGTGCCTGAAGAATAGTTTGCATGGGTCTGAAAGGTAGGCATTGTCAGAAATCCTTCATCCCATAGAAAAGCCTGGAGGTCCAGCAGAGGTCAGAGGACTGGAGTTTGTACAAATGGGAAGGATGTTAGCTGGCAAACACTGCACCCTTTTATTTTCTAGGTATAAGCAAGTGTTATGTTTTCTGAAATCAGCAAATATTAGCAAGAAATTCAGGCTATTTTTGTCCAAAGTAATAAAGTTTAATCTTGAAACGGGCCATTTGGCCTAGTTCAAAAGAAGCAGAAGTATTTTTATTTTAAAAAATGAATACATTAACTTTATTGTAGTTGTTAAATTAGAACCTATGGAGTCTCAGAGGGTGATAATTTAAACTGTAGTTTTTAAGGTATCAGAGGAATCTTAAGCATATTTAGTGTTTGCTATATATAACAGATCTGTGTGATTTTGTCTGAGTCATCCTCCTCCTACTTGGATGGCTATTTGTTTACTTTAAACCAAAACACAGGTCTCTGGGGAAGCCATTGCCGTAATCACATTTCAAGTGGCTTGATTAGTGCAGCCATTTCTCTGAGGGGTCTGAACAGTGTAAATTCTCATCCCCACTGGTAAACACCTCAGGGTGTGCCAAGAAAGCCAAAGTAAATGGCACTAAGTTTAGAGTTTTAAAAAATCTTCTTTCAAAAAAAAGATGCTCTTTCTCCCTCTGACAGTAATACGCTTCCCTATAAAACCGCTGTTCTCTGTGTAGCTTCCTGTGACTTTATAAAAAGTACATGCTGAGCTCTTTGCCCTTCTACAAACAGAGAAAAATCATGCTTGTAGGAGGCTGAAGTCCTGTGTCAAGCAACATTTGGCTGCTGGTTGTAGCACCAGTGTGATTATGATCCAACAGCCACTGTATTTGACTCACTGCCAACTGAACTTGTGGCCCAGTGAGACTGACTGTAGGAGCTGTGACTTTGCTACTTAGCAAAACAGGGTGCAAATGTCACTGAGGCCCCTGCAGCTCAGAGAACTATTCCAGCAAAAGTCTGCAGTGACCTTTGTGCAGGCTAGGCTGAGCTGTGTTTTTGTGAGCAGGGATAAGCAGGCAGCATCAGCCACTCACAGAGGGGCAGAAGATAAAACCCTGATGGGATATGCTCCACAGATCACAAGTGGCTTTGCTGACCTTACAGAGCTACAGAGAGCGAATTTCCAGAGAACCAGAAGGACAGCAGTACTGTCTTCACATTGGTGAAATGTTACCAAACTCTGCAGAGGTCAACCCCTCTACTAAACTTTTATGATCTGTAAGTGGTTCTGCTTCACCTTCCCTAATAGACCAACATTTCCACAGCAGTTGTCAACAAAATAATCAAGTACCTCCACGTAGGAGTAAATGTCTGCTAAATAACACAGTCGATTTAATTTGATTTTGGACTTGCTGAGTGCACTCACACAGTGGGATGTCAGGGTAGGTACAAATGGTAAATACAACACCCACTGTGTGTCACCCATGTCAGGGTAAATGCATTTCTGTTCTGAACAAGGAACCACTTTGTTCCCCATACCTGCTCTTGCCCTCACGTGCCAGAAGATGAGTTGTGGCTCTATTCTGGGCTATCTGGTCACAGATGTTGTCTTGCCTTGCCAGGCTCCAGGAGCAGACAATTTGGGAGGCCAACTTCTCACCTCCAATTGACAGCTGGGGCTGGAAAAGAAAATGTGGCTATAACTCCATAATACCCATGAGCAAGATATGTTCAGAATAATATTGTCCTGGAAATTAAATAAAACAAAAAAAACAAACTCTCCTGATTTTCTTGGCATCCTGGCAGTGTAGTGGCTGGAATGGGTGGTGGCAGTACCCTGTTGTTGTACTGAACTCTTCCTGAAGTCCTGAGGTTCAAAGACTTCTCAGGGTAGTTCTAAACCACTCTTCTCCTTTGGTCCCAATAGGCCTCCAACCATCTGGGCTGCAGATCAGCTGTGCAAAAAGCTCTGTGTTTCTTGCCCTGGTGAACAGAAAAGAGTAAACATCGACAAACTCAGATTCAGGTGAAGCAAGGAAGAGAGAATTCCAAGGACTCTCCACTCTGGGCCATAGCATCGGCTGCCAGGCATTTAAACCCATAGGCTGTGAGCAAGAGATGGCATGTAAAATATGACTGGTGGCCAAGTTTATTTAATATGTTGGCTTTTCCACTGCTCTTAGTACTGTTATCACAGTACACTTAATTTAGTTACATGGAGCAACATGGAAAAACACTGGTGAACATAAAATGAAAAAGCTACTTCCAGGTAGCTTCCAAATTAACTATTAGTCCCTTTGCATTGCTGGAAATCTAATAAGGCGCTGATTACAAATAGGACTGATGACTTTTTAATATGTTCAGCTTTTACATACATATTGCTCAAAAAGCCTTGGGGCAGGAAATATGAAGTCATCTTGACAGGAGCTCAGCACAGATACCATGAGATCTTTCGAGCTGGCTCCTCAAAGGCTTTCTCTTTATTCCCACATGGCAGCTGGGAAAGGGCCAACTCTGTGTGCTTGGGAGTCACTTTCCTCAGTCATTCTTTTGGGATGGGACCACTGTAGCAAGAAAATGAGTTAATCAGCCCTCCAGTATGAGGTAGTCCAGCTAACTGGAAATTCCAAGTAAGGCAGGTCACGTGGCAAGTCCTGGGAAGCATGAAAGCAGCCACCAGCTGAGGTCCACAGAGCTCATCAGAATGGCAGGAATGGCCTTGTAGGAGAGAGGGCCTGTTTCAAGGGGACTTAAATGGACAAATTAAATATGCTTCCCACAGCCACACATCACCCTTTCCTCCTGTGGTTACTTGGATAGTCTGTGCAGCATGACTGGAGAGTGCTGGAGCTCATGCCAAAACTGCCTAGAACATGGAAGTGAACCATGGTCATCTCTTTGCTCTCACATTGGCTTGAACCTGCATATAACCAGGCTGTGAACACTGCAACTCTTTGGGAGCATCTCAAACTACAGCATCCTCTGCAGACACAGGCGCAGCATGATTTGCTGCCTTCACTGTAACTCTGGCTTTTAGACCCTTCGAGCCCTGCCTTGCCTTCTGGCTCTTGATTAGGTTGCATTTTGGGCAAGAGTGAAATCCAGCTTCTTCACCCATTCTTCCTCTCAATTCTCTTTACCATGTATCTCTAATGCTTGCCCTGCTGCCAGCTCTGGCACTGCTCCAGTTACAGAATAAGAATAAGCCAATTCAACTCACAAGAATGGCAGAGAATTAAGTCAGGACAAGTAATAAGGGAGAGAGAGGAATGTGGAAATGGGGATAGAGGGGAAGGGAAATTAGAGAGGAGGATAGCAAAGGTCTTCTTTCTGTGGCAGCCAGATTTTAACTTGGTTCAATGGTTAGAGGTTACTGGTGGAGCTGGCACCACAGCTTGGGCTACCTGCAGATACAGTACTCATTTAAAGAACAGTGTTCCGATATTGATTGATTGTTTGAGTGATTGATTGATATTGTGTCACAAGAAGGCTGTGCTTGGGAAAGCATACAGCTTCCAAGTCCTGCCTCTCTGAGCACTTCTCGTCCAGAAGATTCATGGTTAGAAGAGAAAATCCAAAACTGGCAGTCAAGGCAGGATGCAGGTCTTTCAACTTGCTGCATCAGCTGAGCAAGAGATTTGAACACTAATGTTGGGAGACCTTTGAAAGGATTTTCCTTTTTAGAAGGCAAACTACCTCTTCAAAATGTCATGGCTTCCTGTAAGCAGGACATTTATAAAGTAATTTGAAATCACTCCCACAAGTGTTCAGCCCTGTTTGAAACAGGACCAGCTACAGCAACCTGCACAGCACAAAAGCCAGCAGGGGAGGAGGCAGAATGTCACCCTACAAGTGTATGCTACAAAATATAATACAAAAAGAAGTGACATTCCCCAAATCCTTCTGAAGCAAAGCCAGGGGTGACTGCACCAGCCTGCTATGGTATGCTGGCACTCAGGCTGGCATTTGACACTCCCTGAATTTCCTTCCTCCTCTGTGCAGTTGTATTTCATTAGCAGGCAAGTGCCAGCGGGAGGGGGAAGATGATGTCAGCACCTGTACCTGGGCTGGAGTGGAGCTGGTGTAGGCTTGCAAGAAAAGCAGTCAAGAACCACAAGGTAACTTGGTAAATCAGAAGGCAGGAATTCAAATGAACGTAACAAGGCCTGATGGAAAGAGAACATTTAATCGTCCACTGGTTTTCCTGATTTTTCTCCTACCAGAGTCCTCTGGCAGTGTGTCCAGGTACAAGTATTGCATCATCTGAATGGATGCCTTGGTGATTCAAAGCTCCCAGGGCCCTGAGGGGTAAAGGAGCTGCACAGCAGCTTTAAACAAATTAACACTTTCCTGGGACTTGTTCCTGTCTATGTCAAGAAAGCTTTTTCTTGAGAGGAGATGAAAGGTCTCCAGCCTTGTGCAAACCATCCGTCTATCCTCACCACGGCTTGTAAGGTATGTGCTGGGACAGATCTCAGGCTCAGCTAGGAAACAGCAACAACAGCTATTGCTAAGGGGAGGCTGCAGCTGACCCACGTTGTTATTGTACACTAAGCCCTTCTTCCCCTTCTTTCCCATCAAAATGCACTCCAGCCCAAGCACGGTCCCGGTTCCTGACTGCATGTTGTGAATGCTCTGTCACCCCTGTGTGAGCTGGTTCATCTCACAGGCTATAAAAACCTGGCAAATTAAAGAAGCATTTTCTGTCAGTTAAATTAGATGAACTGGTTCACCAAATTGTTGGAGGAGCAGTGGAGCTGGCATGAGGTGGGGGTGAAGACCACTGCCCAGGAGGGAGAGAGGAAACTCTGCCCTGTTTCAGTGGTAACAAGGCATTAACGAAGGCATGCACCTGGTGAAACCTTACCCTCTGATGCAGTCATATAATTGCTCATTTCGTCACTCCCTGGCACAGTTCTGTGCAAATGATCTGTACTAGCCTCAGGGATTTTCACAGGAGATTTTTGTTTTCCAGATCATTTTGAAACTGAGGGGATACAAAAGGTGCCACCCTGTTGGCAGGTCTGAGGAGGCAGTAATCTTCATGGAAGGGTGACAGGGATAAAGAAATAACCTCTTAACCCTGTTAATCTGTGGTCTGGACAACATCTTTAGCTGTGTCCTAAGGGTACAGTCAGGCTGTATATTTGAACTGGGCTAAAGTGCCGGCCAAGAAGTGTCAGGCAGCCCCTCTTCCCTTTCCACTTGGGTGAACTCCTGCTGTTTCCCTTGGAGGATCACTGATGCTCATTTTGACTCTGGTGAGCTGGTAAAGGAGTTAATACAGGGCAAAACGATTCCACAGGAAGAAAACGAAGATTTTTCTGCTCATTGAATGAGATAGATCAGGTAATGGTAAAGTCAGACAAACTCCAGCTCCAACATAAAGAAGACAGCAGTTTCATCACCAGCTGCTGCTGTGAGTGGCACAGCTTCATCATCAAGAGCTGTAGGCAGCAAATACATGGCATTTGCATCTCCCTTTGAATATAGGATGCCTGCCTCATCAGACATGGTCTATTTCCTGTAGCTGATATATCCATAACTGTGGTATTTAGGGCCCGGATTCAATAAAGATCAAAAATAAGGTGATGTCAAGATACTTTCCAGACCCCTACTGAGCAGGGGTACCTGCACAAAGTTTAGAAAGCTTGAGCAAGTGAAACACCCACAAAATGAGCTCAGTTCATTGATCTGCTTTGGGTAAGGATCCCTTCAAAAACCAGGAATTTCAGCTATACATTTTCAAAGAGTGGACCACAAACCTTGTTTGTTTGCTGCATGCTTTTACTCTGGGGTTTGCCTTTTCAGTTTGCCTCAGTACTTTGTGGTTATTTGTGGGCTGTGTCTTGCTGGACTGAGCAGGACCCCAAGGAAATGATTCTGTGAAACTCAATTTATGGTCGGAGCACTGAGGAGGTCAATCCTAAAATGGGAAGGAGTTCTCAGCCCCAGCTCTGACAATCTGCTAATCCCTCCAGTCACTATTGAAAGGATATTTGAGACTTCCATTGCTGGACATAAATCAGTATCACATTCTATAGGATAGTTCAAGAATGCCTATAGAAAGTTTATGATTTGCATTAAGGGCTTTGTGGGTTTCTGGGCTTTCCTTGTATTGTTTTGTTCCCTGTGGCTGAGGAAGTACCCAAACTTTTTACTCCACCATGAATGCCCCAGCAAATAGGTCTTTGGCACACATTGCAATGTAAATAGATGTCGAATACTGGCCAGAATAATTACGCTTTAAAATTCTAGCCGAAAATCCATTGTCACACAAAACGGACCATACAGATAAGAAGGAGGTAATGAGAACAGCCTTTTACTGTCGGCACTTAACCATAAATGCTGGCCAGAATTCAGGAAGGATTAGGTGTTTCTACAGGAACCAGAGCATTTGCAAACATAGCACTAAGCAGCTGCTAATGCTTTGTGCTCGCAGCTCTGGACCAGAGCCCGTTTCTTGAGTTCATTCACTCCTTTGCTTTCTAAAACACCGTTACTAAAGGCCATAGGACTTTTCTGCCATCTCATCAGTATAGAGGTTCACCTTCAATAGCAGGCCTACTGAGTGTGCTTGTGCAACTTTCTGCTATCTTATGAAATCCTGTGGATGATGTTGTCAAGTTGCTACAATTGGTAGTTATCTATATGTGGTCAGACAATCTAATTATTATATAATTTCTAAGTAAACAGTGCAAGCAGGTTATTTTCACATTTTGGTTAAAAAACATTCAGAAAAACAAAGCTAAACAGACTTAGCGCAAATAATATTGAAAAACCATATAGAACACATAAGACTTCCCCCAGTTAAGAACTTATTTCATGGACCTTGGCTCAATTTACAAAGAGAAGAGTGACTTTAGTACTTACAATTTTGCTAACATTGGAATATTTTTTTGGTATGCACAATGTACAGAAATAAATTGGCTTAACTTCTTGTGTATTTTATCGGTTTTTGCTAGATGATGATACATTATTGGAAGTTGAGTTTTTGAGTTTGTGATGACTGATTTTCTATACCGTGTGGTTTACAATCTGTAGGACAAGGAAAGAGTGTTATCCCATTTGACTGCGAGAGCACAGGCACAAACAAGCTTAGATGGGAATTTAATAATACAAATAACCTAGTGCAACCGGGGGCTGGTGTTCTGCTGTCCCACTGCACTGCCCACCCATCTGCCTGGACTGCAGCCAGCAGTTGCACAACTGTAGCCAGGTCAGCTTGACAAGCTGATGAAATGGAAAATGATGGCTTTTGGGTGCGTTGGTTCTCAACTGGGGATCAGCCCGCTGAAACGGCTGCCCCAGCTGCCCCAGCACAGCTGCAGTGCACGGCAAACTCAGACTGTGGCAAGGGATGCAAGGAAAAGATGAGGGTGACACTCACCTTGAGCCTTGCAGCTCACCATCACCAGCTGCTCAGCTGCAGTGTCAAACTGAGCTGAACAGTAAGTCCAAAGAAGACCTGGCCAGAAATGTAGCTCTCTCACACCACCTTGGAGCCACCAGAGCTACAAACACTTCCAGTAGTTCCGTGGGTTTCACTGAATCATCCATGGAGCCAGAGCACAGGGCTAGTGGTCCACCCTTTTGGACCTGCTTTAAAATATACAAAAACTTAACCAAACCTTGTCTACTGAAACTATTTTGTCTTCACAAGCACAGTGAAATACAAATCAGCATGGTATTTGTGCCAGAGTTTTACAAGGTTCTTAATACCTACCAGTTTCTTAAAACATGTACAACACTTGAAACAGCACCTATATATTTGGTATGGGGTCAGGATACTAGCTGGTGATAATTTGAGAAATACATACTGATGCTGGAACTGTATTTCAGAATCCTTAAAAAGTGTAATGAAATGTCTTCAAAGGGTGTGACTTCCAAGTTGTGAGTGCACATTTAAGCTTCTGCTTTCTTTATCTCTTCTCTTTTCTCATTTAAATGACAGCTCAGGAAATGATTCTCAGCTACAACCCAGTAAGATGTGGATTAAGAATTTACTTGATTTTTGTTATTGTTGTTGTTTATGTTTTGTTTGTTTTGTTTTGTTTTGGGGGTGGAGGGGGAAAAGAGAATGAGTACGGTGTGAAGAAAATGAAGCTGCCTGGGTGTTGAGGGGAAGGTTATGGTCACTTCTAATGAATTTCAAGGTTGGAGGAAAATGCTAGATCTCTCACTCTTTATGCTGCTGTGCTGCTTCCGAACTTAAGCATACATTTAACCCTGATCAGAGAGAAAGTTTTCTGCAGTAAATAATACACAATTAGACCCTTAAAGATATTTGTCATTCAGGCAGTTTTTAAGGCAACCTTGAGATAAAACACTGAAACGTTGCTTGTAAGACTCTTTTCAACTCGTAAGACCAAGGTTCGGGTTTTGTTATTTTATCCCCCACCCCCATCCTTTTGCAACTGGGGTCAAAAAAGCCCTGCAGGGTAGCACGGTTTGCACAAGCCTGCCAGGCCGCTCCCATAGCCTAAATTACCAGTAAAAGGGCTAGAAATCTGCATGCAGGTCTGTGTAGGGTGGCAGCAGTTTGGATGAGGGGATACATTAAAACCCATTAAACCCCACGTGATCCCTGCAGCACAATTCCCTTTTATCTTTCTTCTCTCCACTGCCCGGAGTCTAAAGAGCTCATCTCCATAGGGCTCATCTCCATAGAACTGGGGAAGCAAAGTCTTCCATAGGCTTTACTTGTTTCTGACCCTCTGCTCTTTCTCACAGTATCTGCTGTGGATTTACAAATTAAGTTGGGAACTTTTAAAATGTTTTAAGCATCTTTGGAGAAATCGGATAAATGTACGTGAATAAGTTAGGGGGGAAAATACAAAACATTTTGTGACCTCCTGAAAAGTCCCTAAAATTTTACTTCGCTTATGTATTAGAAATGGGCTGTTTATCTGAATAATGATTTTTTTTTCCCTTTTACTTGGCAATACATTTCCTTCAAAGGCTTGTAGAAGTTCTTAATATTATCTGCTGTAATGAAGTAACCGCTTGGTCTGGGTGGGAAGTCTCTAGTATATGAATGTCCAGTCTCTTTATTTCTTCCTTGGTTAAATAAAACCACACAAACCAGCCCGCGGCACGCTGGATAAATCTTTCACATAATGAATTGTTTTACGCAGAGGGCTTCTGAGGGGGGCAAAAACCTAAATGTGGTTACTATGTCAACAAACGACGGGATTTAGGCATTTTTCACAAGGACTTAGGTCTGCAGAAGACTGAGGGAGAGTTTATGGAGCGTGTTGTGCTGACACCCTCCCAGCTGTTCCTCCCCCCGAGCGGAGCGGGCGGGGGAAGTGCTCCGAGGGCGGCGGCTCCTTCGGGGACCCCCGGGCGCTTGGAGGGCTTGGAATCCTCACGGAGGGAAACCCGGCTGCTCGCAGGGGCGGTTCGGGGAGGACGAGGGCGCCCCAGCTTTTCATCGTGCTGAGCGGAGATCCTTGTGTGATTTTCGGCAAAGCTTTATACATGCAAGCGTCTGCTGTGCTTTCTGAGGAGTCGGCAGAGCGGTAAGGCAGGTATTTTCTCTCACGAGCTTCGTTCCGTGCTCTTTCTCCGCTCCCTCGCAAAGTTACGAGCGCCCACCAGCATCCCGGTGCTCCGAGCGTGACCGCCGCTGCCGTGTCCCGGGGGTGGCTCCGGAGGCACCCAGGCGGGCGCGGGGGCTCTGCGGGCTGCCAGGCGCACCCCTCGCAGGAGAGCCCGCGGGGCTGTGCGGCTCTGGGGTCCCGTGGGACTGCGGCCCGCGCAAATCCTGAAACGTAATCCACGCCTGAGTGATGCTATCCCCAGTTGGGGGTTATCCGGGGGTCGTGAGCGTTTGTGGTTTTTGTTATTGCATGAGTCAGGTCTTGTATGTACATGTGGTCATTCCTGCTCACGTCTGATCTCTCAATATTAGAAATTACTTAGGATGGCTGCGGAGTGGTAGAAGTTGCTGAGGGGGATTCAAATGTTGTCTGGGACATGAGGAGATGTGCTGGAAGACACCCATGTGTAGCTGGAGTTGTTTTGTGCAGATGCTCCACCGTCCTTCTTCTGTAGAGCTGCCCACTGCTCATCCCTCCGGTTCCAGCACTGATCTATGGCAATTCCCCCACCCCATCCTTATGTATCACAGCTAATCTCATTTGGGATAGTTTGCTCATGGGATTTCGGAATTCATCACACAAGCACATTTTTTACTGTGAAAGTGAAACTAGTGTGTAGCATTTTCTGCTTCCTTTACACCCACAAACTCAAAGTCTTAAAAAGCTTCTGCCTCCTCAGTTCCCTGAAACAGAAAATGGGGCCTCGTGTATCAGACCAAAGAATAACCATCTCAGTACTCCTGCAGGAAAAGAACAGCTGTGTGGAAAGATCAATAAACACCACCAGTTGCTTCAAAAGTCATAAAATGGAAAGACTCCACAAAGTAAAATGTGTGGCAGGGGACCCTGGCTCCAGACACTGCCGGAGAACTCCTGGGAAATGCAGTAATTAGTGGGAAGTCTCAGACTTGTTTTCCTTCCAGTGGTTCCACGCATAAAAATATTTGGTTTAGGAGATGAAATCACAGTGGCGGGAAGAAATACTTACTATGCAAAAGGAAAGCTTGTTTATGCTTAATGCATTGGAGAAATGGTTCATGAATGGTTTGTGTCAGTGAAAACAAAACACTTGCAATGCTGCCAAGGCCACAGACCTCAGGTGAGCTGTGTATGTGCTGGCTGGTCCTGTGAGCTGAAAGTGTCTGGGGCTGCTTTGGTTTTTCTCACTCTTAAAAAATTAAAACAAAGTGATAACCTGTTCCAGTGAATTTTTCTTTTTTCTACCTGCCTTTTCACACTACTATAGCTCTTTATTACTGTAGCTCTTCACTCATTTGTTTAATCTGCATATTTTCCTAAGTTTTCCTTCACATGCCAAAGAGAGAGGAATCATTTGGGAAGGCCCAGGTTCTCCTTGATGGCTCTCTCTTGCCTCTCCATCACCATCTGGAGGCCCCTCTGTCATCTTCGCAGATCTCTCCTCCCCAGCCCTTGCTCTCCTCAGCCACTCAGGATGTGATGGTCGTTCCTCACCACTCTCACATCTCCAGCCTGGTCCACTCCTGTTCTCCTACCTAGATCCTGCTGCTGCTTTCATGGTCACATTGGCCAGCCTGTGCCACCTCCTTCCAGCTGTCACCACTCTGGGGACTCTTCCCAAGCCTTCCCTGACAGCACCCTGTCACAACAAGTTTCCTAAGGAATGCCACAGACTCCCCAATGATGTCCTGTAAAGCACGAAGAGCTGCCTGGGGTTCTAGCTTTGCTGCCAGGCAGGGTGTGCAGAATTAATGCAGAGCTCTGAGTGCATTTTCTCCATGCAAGTGGCTGTAGAAGTGTCCAATGATTTCCCTGCCTGTACAGAGCTTAACATGAGAAGGGTTGCTTTTCTTCCCTTCCCTTTCACGTTTCTCCTTGAAGATTTTTGACACATGTGTGCCCCTGAGCTTAGGCCTTGAGGTGTGATTGATAGACAAATTAAGATTTCTAAATGGTTATGAAACGAAACCCTAAAATTAGAATAATTTGTGTTGTGTAGGGGTTTGTATACATGTGAAAACTTAACAGTAGAATTATGGCAGTAACTTAAAGCTCTTCAACTCAAAGTGATGTAACTCCATTCACCACCACACTCTGGCCTCAGCCATCTAGTTTTTACCCAGTAAACAGTGCACCTGTCCATGCCATGAACAGCCAGTTTTTCCAGGAGAATGATGTGGTAGACATAAAATCGTGACTGCACGGTGTTGTATGGACACTTGTCACACTCTGAACTAATTTCCTTGTTGGAGATACAGGAATCCTGGGAAGCTCTAAGAGAGCCCTGTGTTTCTGCCTACGGACAGGGATTTTGTCTCACGGACATGATGGACCATGCTCCCTAAAACTTCGGACTTGCTGTGTGTCCCTGATGCCCCACATCCCATGTGCAGGATGTGCACATGCATGGCAGCAGCATGCCTTCGGGTCTCATTGGCGCACTGCAGCCTCTGGTGGTCTCAGTAACGGCAAATTGTCTAGTTCCTCCTTTTCCGATCAGACTACATTCCTGGATGGAGGAATGTACTATTTGAGTGGGTAAGGCTCATAAGGGAATGTACAACCAAGTTAGTTTTTCCTTGCCCTCTTCTTTCACGCCCTTAGGTGAAACGAATTGAGGGGCATCATTCCTGAAGACACGGTGCACCAATTAAATGCACTTCCCAGGGAGAGCTGGAAATGAAGATTTCCTTCTAAACATTTAAAATCCTTTCCAAAGGCTTTTTACTTTTTGTTGATTAGTACAATCAGCAAGCAAATCTCAAATGAATGAATAACAATCAAATATGCCAAAGTTGTGAGTGGCTAATTGGTACTTGTTGATAGTGACATTACATGTCATCTCTTCTCAAAGGGACTATAAATCTTCCCAGAGAATCACATATTTAATTACAAGCTTTTGTTTCTCCTCTCATAAGAATGCCAACATATTGTGCTGTGAGGTTTGAAAAGAACATTGTCTATTTACTGTATCTGTTTCAGCCCCTGTTTCTCCTGCAGTTTTTGTCTTCTAAATATAACTGTCCTTTAGATTCCAACCCACAAGGAACAGAGTGGCTTGCCAGTCCTTGATGTGGCTCTCTGCATATTCTGTTTCACAGTCCTAGAAGAACATAAGCAGAACTCACTTCCAAGAATTTATGAAGCAGCTCTGATACACTAAGGCTGTTACTCAGAAAAAAGCTGGTGTCTCTTAATGATTTGCATCAATTTTTATTGCATGCATTACTTAAAGGGAAGGGGATAAATGGAAATTATTTATTTTAACTACAATCATTTAATGTGACTATAGCAGAAATATTTGTGGTTTGTGATGCTTGAAAAATTGCTGGTATGAGCAAATGAAGATGAAGTATTTTTGCCTATTCCTTGCCCAATTAATAATTCCAAATACTGGAACTTTTTTTTTTTTAATAAAAAAAAATCAGCTATGTAAAAGCAGATCAGCAGCTAGGTGATCCAGAAGTTTTACATTTCATGACACAGTGTCATTGTAGTCTATTCAACACAATAGTAAGTGTGAAAGACATAAGTATTTATGGGAAAATGAAGTCTCTAGGAGCTGGACATCATAATGCTTTTCCTGCCAGCTGTGATACAGCAGACTGCCATACCTGTATGTGTCCCAGATGAGGGGAAAAGGTCAAGGGCTGCAAAAAGGACTTGAATAAGGCCATGGAGGGGTTTAATTAGAGGATTTTAACAAGCTTCCCAACTAGATGAGAATTGCAGCTGTGGCTGAGCTCCTGTGGCAGTATAGAGCAGCAGCAGCAGCAATCCTCATATGCTTCGTGAAGCATGGACAGCTTTTGAATGGCAGTTGTGTAATGAATTGATTTAGTAGGGGCAGGCTCAAGACCCTTTTTTGCAACTGTCAAAAGCAACCCCATCTTCAAGGAAATCAGCGTGTACTTTCCACTGCTGGGGCAGCAGACAGATTGTTTGCTCATGGAGAGACCTCTAGTTTTATAAGCCAATATATTCAAAGACTAGCCAAGACAATGTAGATACCTGCCATGTAAAAAACTAGTAACCCAAATTGCACAGCCTGCCCATTGAAATGTTATTTTAAATCTTCCTGGTCTGTTTTAGATTTAAGCAAATTATCTGGCACAACTGACCAATCAGTAAAGTGAAGCCAAAAGAAAAATCACACAAGTTTGAATCTGCTGGTATTTTATTTCTAGTTGTGACAGGTTTACCACTCTATGTAGAGATTTAGTGGCTGGCACCACTTATTAAAAGAAAAGAGATATTTCTTTTTTCCTGCATGAAATTTTTCTTCCCTAGCATAATGTAGAGTTGCAAAATGCTGAGACAAGCACGAAGTCAAGGAGTGAACCTGGCTCATGTCATGGTCTTACACTGTATAAATCTAAGAATGCTCTGATGGATAACTATAAACACACAAGTACAAACACACACCTGTGATCTTAGTGACAAAACACCAGTACCAGATGTGGTAGGTAGGTAATAAGAATGTGAAGGGTATTATGTTATATTGGTTGTAATTCTTCCTTTTGACCTTCCTGGAAGAGTTTAAATAGCTCCTACGTGTTAAACCCTATGTGGGTGAGGAGAGGTGTGACTTTAGATCTCAGGGCTTTAAGAGTGCCCACTTGAGTGGCTCTGTGCTGGGCAAGGCAGAGACTGGGAGAGCTTTGCTGGTGTATTTGTATCCTTTGCCTATGAATTTTGGGGAATAAAAACAAACCAATTTGGTTCTTTGGGCCATCAGCTGAGCCATACTGACGTTCTGTAAAAGAATCCATGAGGAAAAAACCCAAATACTTTTTGCCCATCTCATTTAAAAAAAAATCAGGAGGAAATAATTTAGCTTTGAGGATCTCAACTCAAATGAAAATGCCAGGCTGAGAAGCTACAGGGCAGAGGAAAATTACAAGGCTTTCTCTAGAGAAGAGGTATCTAGTGGTGATGAATGACTAGGTATTACAGAAGGAAAAAGCCCACAGAGGAAAAAAGCAGTGAAATCTAGTGAGTTCCCCCCAGGGAACAGTCTGTATCAGGAAGAAGCAGGGAGGGAAACTGCCTGTGATGCAGAATTCATTATCTCTACAGGTTTTTTTCTCTATAAAAACACATTACTCTACAGTAACTGTGTTTTCTGTCACTGATCCCTGGTCTGTAGCTCCATACGGAACAGACCTGTTAAACTACAAGACAGGGAGAAGGGATCATTGTTGCTCAGGGAGTGACAGTCCTGTGTTCCTGGAGAGGCAAAGGGCTGCTTAATTATAGGCTCAGTGAGTGATCTCTTTGGGCCTCAGTGGCGTTTGCCCTGACTACTACATTCATAAGGACCATCACATCACTTTTTCCTCCTCCTGGTTCTCTGTTTGATCCCTGAAATGCCTAACCTTCCTCTTTTCACTGTGAACAGCTACCACTCCTATCTCCTGTCATCAAGTTCTTTATAGAACATTATTTCTCTTCACTTGGAATAGAGCTCCCCAGCTGATCCTGCCTTCAGATTTGGCTGTAAAATCTTATGAAGTCCAGATTCAGACTAAAGAGTCAGCTAATTTCCCAGGCAAACCTCCTGCATTACAAATATAAGCAACATATTTTCTGTTCTTCAGTCACATGGTTATCAGTCTGTATTGGAAATACTCATTAACCATCCTTGCTAATGCACATGAAATGTCTCATTTTGGTTAATGCTCTGTTCCGGGAGAGAGAGTCCTTTGTATTATTTGGTCTTTTGAGAATCTGGTTTTGCTGTTGTTCTCAAAGTATTAACATTGTATGTAGGTATGCGGTTCTGGAAAAGTTGTTTCACTTGTACTAGCTGGATTATTTTAAACAGAAGGAAAATTGTTTATGGGCCTGAATCCCCAATTCATATTAGTCAAATGAAACAGTGATTCAATAGGAACACAAAATATGGTTTATTTTTGCTACCCAAAGTATCATTACTTGAAGCCGTGACAACAGATAATAATACACATTATTGTGATAAGAAGAATTACTTGTCAGGCAATTTTAATCCAGCTAAAAGTGCAGTGCAAATTTCAGAAGCCAGTCTGTTGAACAGACAGAGCCTCCTAAATCTGTATGTACTTACACTGTTGGCACAGAGTGCCCAGTTAACAAGGAAAGCACCCACATCATTATGAAGAATTATATGTCTGAGATATTACATCATTTAACATTACTCTGTCTCTTTCCTTTTGTCTTCCTGGAGGGAAAATGGAAGAGAAGAAGAATGTTATGCCTCTTGCTAATGAAAAGCACCAAACATTTCGTCAAAATCCATCTTTGTTCTAGGATCTGTGTTCAGGACACTTAATCCTTGAAACAGTAAATTTTCTCAGTATTGCTCTCACCACATGTTCCCTAGCAGCCTTTGATTCTAAATTTGAATAAATTTTGTGCATGTTTTCTGAGAAAATTTTGAGTCTTTAGAAGGATGACCATAAATGGAGACAACTGTAATGAAGAGCTTGGTTTGATCAGTTGTCTGGTCTAACAGTCCCACTGAGCCTGAGGTTTAGCAGGAGAGCTGAGAGGGACAAGAACTGGAGAGAAGGACTGATATCTACTGTGTCAGCAGATCATTTATCCTGGGTTCTACCAGGAGCAAATTCAACCCCTGCTAATACACACAGCTTCCTCCAAGCTGTGTGCTGGCTTGGAGCATGATGTGTGTTGGAGTGGAGATTAACACTTGTCTGAGATGTTTGTGTCTGTGTCACACCTGTCCTGTGTACCCAAGTCAGCAGGAAAGTGCCTGACCTGCAGTTGCAGTGCAGTCTGTGGGACCATTGCTGCTTGGCTTCAAGGCAAGGCTCACTGATCTCATCCAGCATTTTTGTTAGACAGTCAGAACGCCATATTTGGCATTTCTGCATTTTTTTTTTCATATTTTTATTTTGTGTTATGGAAATGATTTATTCTCTCCGAGAACACACTGGATTTGATTAATTACATTAAACAAATTCAAGAGCAGTTTAACTATGCTATAACGTGGCTTTCCAACACAGGGCTTACCTTACATATGCTCCTGGCTATCAGCACTGCTATTGGGAGGCCACCTTTCCCACTGCTCTGTGCACAATATCAAGTAAGACTTAATTTTGTGTGCAAGAACCAGCTGTCTTATTTATAGCCAACTCATGTCTTTCATTCACCCAAACCATCCTATTGGGCTTGCCCATTGAACTCCAGGTAAAGTGACTGACTTAACCTACTAGGCCCTATGAGCTGCACCCTGTTAGATTTAATAAGTAATTGATCATTTATCTTGGTCAGATTATCATTTGTCTTCTGACTAAATTAAAGAGTAGAGATTTTCACAAATTAATCATCCCAGTGGTTTCTATTTTATTTGTTTTCTGTGGCTCTAGATTAAACTTGCCCGCACTGCTTATGTATTCTGAAGGCGTTCTCTTTCATATGGCTTCCGTTTCCTGGGACGAGAAAATGAAGGAGGCTTTCATGCACGTGTGGCAGCAGAAAATAAGAGTCTGTTGTAATGTTCAAAGTTCATATGTTCAGCAGCTCACTCAGGTACCCTCTTGAGGCAGCAGTGCAGAAGCTGCTGAGCTTAGCCCACATTTTGTCAGTTGCTTCCTTCTTTCTAAGGAAGGAAACTTCTCTACAAAAGCTTCTGGATTAACTTTAACCATGCTTAACATTGCTATGATGAGGAGTGTACTTCCTCATTCTCTTGTATTTTCAATCAAGTCTTAATTATGGTAATTTCATGTTTTACTTCCATATGGAAGAACTGCAGCCAAGAGTTTCAAATGAAGCCAGGATCTGTCCCTGCATTAAGAGTGTTGCAGAGACTGAATTACAACCAGAATGCTTTTTCTAAGAAGCAGATTATACTGCCTCTGGGCAAAATGTATGAGTAAAATGCTTCAGTCAGGTAACAGAATAAAAAACCCAGATTTTAATGATAATAATAATAATAAAGAGGAGGAAGAGGAGGAGGATTTGCTAGATTTGCACCAATTAGAAAAAATCAATGCAAGAGTTAAAAAGAAAAATCTTGTACAGAAACGTGGTTTAAAAGTAAGTTCCTGAATGATACCATCAATTTGTGATTTGGGCTACTAATGGGAAGAGTTTGGCTGTTTATAGTACTACAAAATAAATGTTTGAAAGCTGGCTTTTATAGATTGCTGGGTTTCTGCAAAGTTCTGTCGTGGAACTTGAAATTCACTCAGAGCCAAAACAGTTTCCCTTTTGTTTTCGTCACTTGTCCTTGCTTATGACAAGGGTCAGCATTTTTAAGTACATTGATTTGGAACTGTTTGAAGTAAGCTATTGCCTTGTTCCAGTGTGTTAATCAGGACCTTGTAATTAAAAGTAACCTCCCAACAATGAACCAAGGGCTCTGTGCCGCCTTGGCACACTGCATGGTTTGTTGCTGTGTTGTTAAAGCATTTTTATGTTGCTGATGGAACAGCTTAGCTATCCAGGAAGAAAGTAGCCAAGTTTGCTGAATACCTCACTGTCACAAACTTGTGTAACATACTGGAAAAAAGGTTAACGTGGAATTTACACTTCCTGGTGCACTGGCTGCTGGAGAGAATGAGTGAATTTTGGGGAACTGGTGGCATTCTTCAGTAGGGCTTTGATTTTTCAGCTTGTAAGAAAGCTGAGTTAAATATGTTACTTAAAACCTGAATAGCAGCATTAAATAAGAGAAGCATGTAGGGAAGCTAGTAAACAAAAGATTGAGAACATCATGCTTTTAAGGAATTAATTATTTATTTATGATTTTTGTATTACAGTCACTGAGATTGTTAAAAACCAGGAATCTCTCCTAATGGTACAAGAAGCAAATATGACCACCATTTAAATATTTGGGCTATAGTCCAGAAACCCAACTTGCATATCTGCCTATATGTTGTCTTACCAACTGTGCTCCCTTTTCTTATTTTCTCCTGGAAACCCATCCTTCCTGTTTGTTACTTCACCTCTTTCACTACCTGTATTTGGGAGGCTGGAGGCACCCAGCTCTCAGCACTCTCTGGCGCAACTAGGTTTTCAAATAGACACGGCATCATCTGGGCAGGAGATTAAAATCAAACCAAAAGGAATATATTTCGCTTGGGGTACCAATTAATTATGGGAAATAATTATGGGAAATTCAGTGAGATATGAAGATACAGAATCCAAAGAATTAATACAAATAGAAAGGAAGCAGAAAAATTTGTGAAAAACTGCCCCAAGAGGACTAGAAAACAGTGTATTCTGAATGCAGCCTGTGATTTAGGAAGACTCTAAACTCTAGATTGCCAGAAGATGGGAAAGTAAAATAAAGGGGAAATTTTTCTGTATTTATCTTGTTTATTGTTCTTCCTTAAGCCACTTGGAGACAAGAGAGTTAGTTAGATGGACTTTGGTCTAATTTAATGCAGCAGGTCCTTCCCAACAACTTTCTTTTGAGAACAAGATTCACAAATAGGGCTAAAAATTTTGTCCTGGATATTTTGCTATTTATTTCCAGTGTACCTGCTATGTTTTGTGATAGATATATTTATTGTATGCTATTCTATCAGCTGCATTTTAACTTAAGCGTAAGAAACTGTCTTTTTTACCACTGATACTCCGAAGAGAAAATGTACTTGTTGCAGGTTTTACAGTCTTCCCTATGAAACAGGCTCCTCTGACTGAAGAATACACATTGGCAGGTTTTGCTTTTATGGATGTAATCTGCTGTGTGTTTTCTGCACGAGGGCATGAAAAAGAGAAAGAGAGAAAATTGTAGAAACTTTTTTCTTTTTTTTTTCCTGTTGCAAAGAAATCAAACTTTCAGGGCAGAGGACAGTGGTGTTTATTGTGCACTGACTTTAGCAGCATCAAAACAGTGTCACTCCCAAGTCCTACAAAGAGTACTCTTATGCTGAGAACTCAATTAGTACATCATTTTACCTTGGCAGCAGCAAGGTACTCAGCTCTTGGGCTGAGGAATTAATCTTCTCAGAGGCTTTAAAATATTGTTAAAAATAAACCAGGATCACTTAAAACATCTTGGTGGCTGTTAATCTGCTCCCCTCTGCATCTAGTGTCCAGGCCTAATTGCCTTGTATGACCTGGTGATGAATTGGTCTTATGAATAGTGCTGTGCCTGGATTACTTTGCAGTTGCTAACCTAAATATTTGCAGGGGGGATTGCCCTTCTTTCAGGACCTGCTTTGTATTGTGTGGGGCTGTTAAGACTGAGAAGCCTTAATGTAACTGATATAGCAACATGCAGACATGCCTACTTTTGTCTTCTTTTCTTTTTTTTTCAATTTATTTTGTTGCTGTTTTTCTGTGTTCTGACTATAGTAGAAGATTTGGCATGAACTGTTGGTAGGTGAGCTGTGTATTCCATGTTTCCATATTTTTCAACTGAACTTTGAGATAATAAAAAGTAGTGGAAGAAAGGCCCTGAAAGTCAACTCTTGTACTTGTGGAGCATATATAGCATGGGAAAGATGTGTTGTTTTATTAACATGTCCAAACTCAGGTCAGCGTTACGAAAATATTACTGCTAGTAGTGTGTTTAGTGTCAGAGCCTTCTTAAGACTTCTTTGCTTTGGTTGAGACCGCTGGCCGTGGTTATAAAATGCAATAGTAGTTTCCAGAGGGGGAATGGTCCTCTGAAAATGTAACAGATTTCCAACTAGGAGCAACCAAAGTCAGAAATTCTGCAGCCACATGAATATTACCAGATGCTAAACCATCTCATGATGGAAATCCTGGTTGTCATGGGCAACTTAAACCATTCCCATATCTGCTAGAGAGACAAGACTGCAGGGCACAGGCAATCCCGGAGGTTTTCAGAGTGCGTTGAGGATAACTTCCTAACCCTGGTGACTGAGGAGCCAATGAGAAACAGCACTCTGCTGGACCTCCCTGAGCTTTCAAACATGAAATATCTGGCTGGGCATGTGAAGGCTGGGAGCAGCTTTGGCTGCAGTGACCCAGAGTGATGGAGTACAAGATTCTTAGAAGAGGAAACAGGACAAATAGCAGGATCACAGCCCTGGGCTTCAAGACAGCAGGCTTTGGCCTCCTCAGGAACATCTTTGGAATATTGCTGTGGTATAACATCTTGGAGCAAAGATAGGTAGTTGACTTTACAGAATCAGCTCTGGAATGCTCCAGTCCAACAGGCAGGAAATCAAGCAAGGATGGCAGGAGGCCTGCATGGATGAACAAGGAGCTCCTGATAACTTAAACACCAAATGGAGGAATACAAGAGTGCAGTGGGTTTACATGGCAGGGTTATGTCTGTGGGTGCTACAGGGTGACCTCTGTGGATAGGAATGAGGAGCTGGGAAGATACAGGCTAATCAGCCCCAGCTCAGTCCCCAGGAAGGAGGTGGATCAAATCTTCTTGGAAGCCATTTCCAAACACATGAAGGACAAGAAAGTGATTTGGAGTAGTGAGGATGGATTTACAAAGGGGAAATCATGCCTGGTCAAGCTGATAGCCTTAAACAACATGACCAGCTCCAAGGGCAAGGGGAGAGCAGTGGGTCTTAGCAAAACATTTGACCCTGTTTCTGATAACATGCTTCCAGGCAAACTGGTGAAGCTTGGACTAGGCAAGTGGATAGTTAGGGGATGTAAAACTGGGTGAACCACTGGGTTCTAAGACGTGATCAATGGCATGAAGTCCATCTGGAAGCCAGGCACTAGGGCTGTACCTCAGACACCAGTGCTGTGGCCAGTACTGGTTAACATCTCCATTCTTGCATACGATGAGAGGCCACAGCACATTTGCAGGGGATACAAAGCTAGGAGTAGTACCTGTTACACCAGCTAGGCATACGATGAGAGGCCAAGGCAGCTGGGACCATTCATCCTGGAGAAGAAGATGCTGAAGGGATCTTACTAATGTGCATAAATACTTGATGGGAGTGAATGAGTAAAAAGGAAAATGAGAACAGAGCCAGACTTTTCTCACTGGCGTCCAGTAAAAGGGCAAGAGACAATCTGCACAAACTAAAATACAGGAAATTTCTGAAATTGCTGAAATACTGGAACAGGCTGCCCACAGATGTTGTGGAATTTCCATCCTTGTAGACCTCAATTTATTATTTAAAACTTGACAGGACACAGCTTTGCTCAACTGCTCTAGCTGACCCTGCTTGGAGCAGGAGAATTAGACCAGGTGACCCCCACAGGTGTCTTCCAACCTCCACCCTTCTGTGAGGGGGGCAGGACTGGATAGTGTCCAGAGGTGTCTTCCAACCTCAACTCAGCCTGCTATTCTGTGAGTTGCAGATTGACTGGAGATCAATTTGTGCCATGTAGTATTATCTGCATTTCAGTTTCTCCTAAAATTTCAAACCACAAAGATATATTTAGTATTTTCTTCACTTTCTTCCCCCCCAGCACCATGATCAAAATCAGTATTTATATGGCAACACTCTAGATGAGCACCCTGGTGAGTGACCTGAGACCAAGAAAATTACTTGGACTTCACCTTTTTGATAATCTTTACTTAAAGATTTATAGAAGCAGAGGAAAAGTCCCCTTAACTTTTGTGGACCTTGTGTCTGACTCAGAAGGCTTAACATTGTAAAAGCACAGTCTTGCATGAGAAGGGCATGGCTCTGAGGAGTTTGCTTCCTCCTTTTCAGTGAAGGCTTTGAGCATAAGTCAGACATTGTGGAGTTGCAGTTCTGTCTTTATCCTCTCATACAGTCAACTTTCTTGGTACTGGTATCCCAGCAGAGCATTCAGCTAAAATGAATTTAACTAATAATAGGGAATTCCATAATGTCTGAGTTTCAGATTATTGCATGAGACGTAATATGAAGCCTCATAATTAATTATAAATTATTAATTAGGTTTTGAAAATTATCTTGGATATGTAAACCTATTATTAAGGAAATCTGCTGGCATTTCCACTTTTAGGAAATGAATATGATATTGCCATTAAAGATTCTCATTTTGATTATTCATGGAATAACTACAAGAACTATAAGACAGAAATTAATTTCTCTTTGAATTAGTGTTCTCTTGCGTTCACAATTGCAGTTATTCTTCACATCTTTCTAATTCAGAAAAAAAACGCAGTTGAAAGTCAATTATATGTTCTGGGGAGGAAAAGGGAAGATTGAATCACATTCCAGCAGATCTTCTGTAATACAGAACTTTGTCTTCTATACAGGGATATACAGAAGGGCACTGGACAGGTCCTTCTGACTATAGAGCACAAAGCCAGGGGCACCCTATATTTCTGTATGTGATGCCAGGCTCTCAGGATAAATGTGGGTCTCTGGGAAAGTGTTGCTGCATCCCCATTGTACACGAGGCGGGAGAAGCAGGGAGGGGCATGTCCCTGGCGCATTTCTGGCAGGCATCTATCTGGTTTTCCACACTGTTCTGCTGCTGGGATAACTCCGCTCCCCACCAGCAGTGTCTGCTGCACACCCAGTTGCCTTCCTGTGCCACAGTGCTCTCAAAGCCATAATTGTACCTTTGATTTCTGCCTCTTTCATCTGCTTCAGTATCACCAGGTATGATTTTGGCATTTGGTTCTGCTGCTGACACCTGCCAGTATTAGAGCTGGGCAACAAAGTTTTGAGGTTCCTTGTTGTTTTCCCTTTCACAGATGCGTATTCAGCGTGAACCATTCCGGGTCATCCATTTTGTCCACACTGTCAGGTGCAGCTTGCTCAGGGTAGATGCCTGCTGATAATAACCAGCTCACAGTCTGAATGATATTTAACTAGAAGGCTTTGGTTGCAACTTTAGATTATTTCTGCCTTGATTATTTAATTTTATTTTCACCAGCACACTCCAAACCCTTTGCTTTCATACGGTAAATATACAGGAGTGCTGCATATAAGACTCTTCAAGACAAAGATTTTAATGAAATGCTCCTGTAAATGTTCTTCCTTCTGTGTTACAGTTATTCCAAGTGTATGTTTAACTTGCTGATTTCAAACACTGCTGTGCAGCCGTTCGTTATATATTAACTTAAGGCTCAATCCTGCAAGGTACTAACTGCGTCTGGATCATGCTGAGTCCCTTTTCCTCACAGAGGCGTTTAAGGGCTTACATGGCACTCAGCAGAACTGAGCCCAGAATCCAGGCAACAACAGGCTCTTTCAAAAACCAAACAAATTTTCTTGAAAAAGGTTTGTACTGTAACAGGACAATAGTTTGTGCAATGGATTTTCATACATTTAGATTAAATATTATCCAGAAGAGCAGACCTTGTAGTTAGTGGCTGCTGGAAGACATAACCATTTAGGTATATATAGTGGTAATTAATTACATTTTATAATTATGGTTTTATTAGTTTTTCCAGTTAAGTGCAAAACCATGACTGAGACTAATATCAAAATATCAGAAGTTTTGTGTGTTGGCTGCAGTGTGGTTTGTCCCTCTGTTAATGTGTATATGGTTTTCAGAGTTGCAGATAATCTGTCCAGTTCATCTAGCAAAGCCATTCGGGCCTTATTCACTGCTGAGCTCACACACTGTGCAACCGGCTGCTTGTGCTCCGTGACTTCAAGGGGATCCCACTGCCAGTGGCACTGGGGGGCAAATTCCCTGGCATTACCCCAGCCTCCTGGACCCACCTTAGGCAGAAGCCCACCCAGCCACAGAGCTGAGCCACTGGTGGCTTTGTGCACCATATGGTGTGTTGTCACTGATGGCACTGGGCTGGAGTGCTGTCCTCCACCGTCACTCAGAAATTTTGAAAGGCAGACTTTGCCAAAGGGCACTAAGCTGACCTGTTGCTTACATTTTGGGAAGCCACGAGAAATATAGAGTGCCCAAATGTATCTTACTGTGACCATACTATGGCGTAGCCTGTGCAAACTAAGTTATTGATTGTTACTCTTTCTATGAAACTTTTTCAGGAGAAGATGGTACCATTGGTCTGTGTTGTAACGTATTTGGCATTGAAAAAGTGTTGTAACATACTGTTTCTAAAAAGCTGTTCTCAGTGTTTTGTATGCAGATGAAAACCATAATCTTCCATTGTTTGCAAGGAAAAAGACAGGACCTGAAAACTTTAAGTAATGTGGTTTAATTCCATCTACAAACAAGGAAAATTGCTTCCAAAATGGCAGCTCCTGCCTTTTCTGCTAGGCAGGGAAGGAGGCACTCTTTGATTTTGGCCCTGGTATCACCTGCAAACAGTGGTAATTCAGAACTACAAACTAAACCTGCATTTTGCGTTCATACTTAACGTTGGCTAAAGCTCAAGGCACAGTTCTGCTCTAGGAACTGCTGGAGCAATTTCACTTTAATTCAAATACACCTGTGTGTTAATAAACGTATCTTTTGAAAATAAACAATCACCCTGCTGGCCTTTGCCCTTACTCCCCCAGTTTAACTATCAGGTGCTCACACATTTACTGTAGATTATCTCTTGAGATCAGTGTGATTTTAAGCATGCAACAGCAGAGAATCACCTACTTAAAACGTTTGCAAGATCACAGCTCTAGCAATGCACTCTAACTGAAGTTGTGGTATGAAACCAGTATGCAAGTAAACTGAGGATTAAGCAACTTGCTGACTGCCAGTTTTGTTGGAGTAATGGCTGTCAAGTTGGCTGCTGTGCTTTTCTGGGGAATAAGCAAAAAACCCAAACAAAACGGAGCTTTTATGAGTCTGTGGTAAATTAGGTTTCTCTGTAACTTTAAGCATAATTAGCTAAGCTAACAACTTAAAAGTTAAGCGTTGTTTACCCATTAAGGGAAAGTCAGGAAATAGGTAGAAGTTTATGGGAACAAAAGTGGGTTGCTGATGCCAGTGAAGTATTTTCCAAAACTCTCAGCATAGGATGAAAGCACCACATGATTCCATGTAAGAATACTGCAGCAGAAAGTAGTCACAAGTACTCAATATCCTCCCTGGGAAAACAGCTCCTGGTTTAAGTGAAATGAGCCTGGACTTGGTCGTATGCTAATTGCTTTTCATTATTATGTGTTAGCAAAGCTGTTTAATACTTGCTATAAAGCCTGGATTTTACTTTCTCTCATTTAATACCAGGTTAAATCTGAACTAATAAGCTCTCAAAAGCTTAGAGGTTCCAGTAAAATGAGATTTGGCTAAAAATTGCATGTTGGTTTCTACTAGTAACAGTGGTGTAGCTTTGGTGCTCTAAGCAATGAGAGAAGCAAGACTAGTAAGAAAAGAGAATATGCTTCAGTGGGATGCTGAATGATTTAGTAGAAGTCACAGTGTCTTACTGTAAACCTTAGGAAGGGTTTCTTAGCCTTCAGAACAGTGAGAGATGTAGTTAATTTTGAATAATTTCAAAGTGTTTATTTGTATGACATATTTTGATTAATTGTTGGAAAATCAAGACATAGAATATTGTGCATGGAGCAGGATGCCTGTTATTTCAGTGTTTCTCAGGCAGCAATATCTGTGACACTGAGAGCTGAACACTGAACAAGAGCTGTTTACTAGCAGAACAATGGCAGGATTTCTCACAAATGAAGCATCTTCTCTTGGCCTGGTACAGTGAAGTATAAAGATGATACTGCAGCCTGCTGAAATTGGCTTGTTACAAAGGTGCACCTCTGGCTCTTCAGTTAAAACAATTATTCTGGAATGTACTGTCTGTGGCTCTTCAGGACTTTCAGAGTTAAAACTTTCATGTGAGTCTTGTCCCTGCTAGGAAAATTACCAGATGCTGACAGGGGGTGTCAGCAGTGCCTCAGCTGAACATATGCTGCATATGGTTTGGCTGCAGGCACAGACAGGGAGGCCCTGTTCCCTGCTGCTGCAGAGACTGGTGAAAACAGGCTTTAAACCAACTGATTCCAGCACAGTACTAAATGTTAGCCTCCATGCAGTGTGCATCCTACCAATGAGACTGAATAAACTACTCGAGTATGGATTGGCCTGCCAAGATTTTTGCTGCATCAAAAAAAGAGTTCGGTGGCATCTTTACTGAGTTATTTCACAAATGGTTGTTTTGAGGTACACAGCAATCCCAGTTGCTGTGCATTGTGATTACAATTGTACTATTCTGTGGTGAGGCTGGAATTGAAACTGAATCAGAGATTGAATGCAAAGCAGATTAAAATCTCTGTTTACCTTAATGATTGATTGTAATCTCTGACTCTGACACAACAATGTATCATGAAAATTAAATTAACTGTTTTCTGGAGAAAGTATTTCCCTGCTTTTCCAGAGAACACACTGAAAAATATTTCCTGTTTGTGGTGTTGCCACAGAATTGGGTGATCATTTGTGTCTCTTGCGTGAATCTGCTACAGGCACCCACCCAGCACCACCACTCACACACCCACCTCCCACCCACACATTCTGGCACCCTGTGGCAGACACACAGCACATGGGGAATTGCTGAGGGCAATGTTCCCCCAGTCCTTTCCAATTCACAGCACTCTTGAGCAGCTCCTGAGAAAAATTTCAAGTTTGGATCCATTTCAGGAGTCCTGTTGCTTGTGGAAAGCATTTCCACTCTCCTTCTTGTGCTTCCCCCCCCCTGCCCTTGGATGCTTACTTCCACCTCCTGCCCAGCAACAGCTCGGGTGCAGCCAGGGGAGCTGCTTCAGCTCACAGCCTGGCAGGAAAAAGCAGACGGCATGTCCAGCATCTCTCCCTTTAGGTGGTAGCATGCTCTTACACTGGCAGGAGCCACCAATTCTACCTTCAATCTTAGAGACCAAGTAGATCAAAGGAGATGATGTGAACAGGATCAAGTGATCTGTGGGGAGCAACAGCATCTCTGGGTCAGTTTGTAGTAACAAGACAGAAAGGCAGCCATTCCTGTCCTGGCATAGAAGCAAAGTTTGCTGAATTATGTAATAAAAAGCAAGAGGTGGGAAGGGATCTGGCTCAGGTATTCAGTATTGCTTAGATAAAAGACAGACCCCAGGACAGAATTTGTGCAAACTGCTTCCCTTTCATACTGGAACTGGAAACATGGCTCATATCTCCAGCTTAGTAGTTTAATTTTGTACTCCAGCATGTTGAGGGAATGGCTTGTAAGGTTTTCCTCAATTGATTTTCTGAATCTGAAGTTTAAGGTCTTTTTAAAAAGGACAGTGTCACTGACAGGAACCAAAGTGTCCATTTTGCTGTTTGTAATGTTTAGGCAAAGACAGCTCACCAATGTAAATTAACTTTTTTAGTAAGGCTATGTGTAATCTTTCGGGTTCAGAGCTATCCTGTGCTCTTACAAGACATAAATTATTAGCCAAATTTGCGAACTCCAGTTTAGAAGATTAATGGATCATCATCGAAATAGTCAACTGAGTCTTGAAACAGGCACTTGAATCTGAACTCCCTTCAAAAAATGGAATTTAGGGTTTGTCCTCTGCCTGGGTAGATAATGGATTATTTTCCCTACGTGTACACTTTTTACAGCTATCATCACTGTAAGCATCAAAGTGCCAGAGGAGCATTGATGGATTGGTCCTTGCAGACCCATAGGTTATAAGGCACTACTCCTATCATCACATATTTTACACATATGGCACTTAAGCTGAGAAAAGTATGCTGAACTGCCAAGGTCAGAGAGAAACAAAATCCAGAATCTGTCTTCCCCAGCCCCAGGGAAGATGTCATAAAGACATCTCTCCTGTCTGAAATGGGTGTTTCCTTTTTTCCAGATATTCTACCATTACTTTTGGTGGTAAAAGAATACAGAATTGTTTTACCACTAGTTATAGGAATATCGGTGTCTGAGCCAACAGCCATAAAAGTCTCTTGGAGCACTGGTTCCAGTTCCCTCACTTCAGGCAATTATGCAATTTGGTACCATAGCTACACATAACTAACTCCATCTCAGGCTACTAAAACTAGGGTTTCTTCCATGCTGTTCTAATAGGAAGACAATTGCATGATTACAGTGTTCTGATCTTAGAAATAATCTGATTTCCCATCAAAATGTGACTAACTTGTGCAGCTACCATATCTTACGGAGGCAGTCAATATGTATTATTTGTATTGATTCCTAGAAACCATTGTAATACTACAAATAACATGACTGCAAGAGATTTGCTTGACTATACTGCAGATAAAAGTTCTAATTTAATACATACAGGTTTTTTTAAAACAGGACAAATAAGCTAGTCCAAAATTTATAAATTTGTGTCTGGATCCCTGTCCGGACAAATAAATTCTCAAGTGAGTGCCATTGTGTGTTTTCTGCATCTTTAAAATTAGATAATTTCTTTGTTGGACAAAATAAATAGACAGTTAAATGTGATCATCCATGCTTTGAAAATATATTCCTGAGTTTAGTATTAATAATGAAGAAAACAATTAGTTACTACAAGAGCAGAAAAACAGGATAATGACTATTAGATGAAGGTTTATAATTGCTTTGAAGTTTTCACGCAGGCTAAATTCAGAGAACAAATGTTATTGAAAAGACCTAGCACATAAACGTTGTTGTAGCACTTGTCACCTGCTTTGCTCAAATTATTCTTTTCTAGCTTTTCCATTTCAAGGCATTCTTGATAGAGTAACTTCAAACAAAAAGTAGAAACTGACAAACTAAAGGTAGAATTAACAAGATGATTTTTTTTTCCTGAAAAAGAAAGAGAAACATGGTGGAGATGGTAATTCAATCATCTGGCACAAGAAATATGCCCATGAATGTTAATTTACTTGGGACTGTAACAAAGTTTGCAAGTTTGTCATTGTAGAGGGAGACTAAAGGAAGAAAAGTATTGGTACTAATTGAGAAATAAACCCTGAGCACCTGTGTGGTTCTTGAAGGCTGTAAATCAACACCACCTAGGAGCCTCCTAACAACAGGATGCCCCAATTCTTCCCACCAAGTGCAACCTCTTTCTCTTTTTCCTAATCTTACTGAAATATTCACTGTTCTGCCCTCATGAATGTAGCAAAAGCTGTAACTGTTCAGGGTTTTTTGCTCTGGCCAGCACAGAATTACCCAAGGTCTGCAGCCACACTGTAACCAGGTGGGTATTTCTGTTGTGTCACGCTGGCCAATTATTCTGCTGACCTGTTATTTTGTTAAAACAAGCATCAGAAGCAGGACGAACTTAATGTAACTTTGCATAATTTCTACTGATGCGGCATCATTCGTAACGCAGTGCACTATCTGCTTCACTTTTCTAGCATCCGATGGACACTGTACCTCTGCAGAGTTGCTCTGAATAATGCCTCTTCAGCACAGCTGGATGATTTAAGTGAGCACTGAGTATGCTTGTGATTCCTCCCTGAGCCCAGGGGGAAGCACCATCGCTCCAAAATCAAATAAACCCACGCATGGCCCCTTGGTATGGCTCACAGACAAAAATGCTCCTCGCTCTCACTCCAGCCCCTGGTCTTTCAATCACCCACTGCAGGTGGTCCTCAGCCCTCAAACTCCTCAAGACCCTTTCTCTATGTGTTTATTTTTCCATCTTTTTTTTT
>VZRQ01011018.1:1618053-1681548 GCA_013397975.1 Machaerirhynchus nigripectus
TTTTTTTTTTTTTTTTGCCTCCTTGTTGCATTACAAGATGCCTTCCTATCCTCAGGTAATTTTGGAAGAACAGTTTTGAATAGAGAGGAGGGAATGGCAGGGTAATTAAGCGGGTGGAGAAAAAGGTTGATAAAGAGCTCCTAATAGTCACTTTTACATGCTATTATTTCGAGCAAGGAAAATAAATACAGAATGGCTGTAGGGCCATCAGACTCTGCAGTGTAACGTAGGAAAGGATGGCAGCTAGAGCAGAGCAGGAAGAGAAAGCAAAAGGCTGCACAGTGGGACAACTCCACCTCTGAAATCTCGCCCTTTCTTCCCAACTAGTCCTTATCACTTTAATGTACAGCCATCTAACAGAAAACCTAATTTTCAAGGTAAGAAGAAAATGAAAAATATATACTGTAGGAAAAAAAGAAAAAGAAAAGAAAGGAATTCTTGACTAATCTCTTTTCCTTCCTATTTCTGTCAACTTTTCATCTCCACAGTCCTTTCTCTTCCCACTTCTTATACTTTGTGAGACACAAAATAAAGGTGGAATTCAGCCTTCCTAATTGGTAACTGGAAGTCTTCTTTATGTTAAAACACAATGATCTATTTATTGGAAACTGCTCTTCTGTAGTACCAGCCATCTCTCCATGTCATGCTGTCTGAATAATGCCTCTTGAGGATGGGGAGGAAGAATAGCATCACAGTCAGACCCCGTGGGGTTATAAATAGCATTCTAGTAGCCTGAAAGGCTGAAGCCATCATTAAGTTGCATGCAGCTGTAGTGGTGTAGGTGGGTGAGTAAGAGCAACTCGGAGATGGGATAATGGTAACCTGGTACACAAGGGTCATTTTTCATTGATGGCGTCACTCCGTTGGGCTATTGTGTTGTCCCTAAATTAGGTCCCTGTGTTTAAGAGAGCTGAGCAAGCTCAGCCTCGGCAAAGCACATTTCAAAGAAGATTATAGGGGGAAACAGTTTGTTGTGTATTGTGATTTATACCAAACTCTGATAAACTTTTCTCACTTGGGTCAGTAATTGATTTCAGCAGCAGCAAAGTAAATGCAAGTGGAAGGGCCTTGAGGAAGATACACACCAGCCTCCTGCATGTGGGCAATGGGGACTTTCACTGGACAAATTAGGAAGTTAACATACCAATTCAACTCAGGATGTCCTTTCAGTGTTCTTCTCAGCAATGTGATTCATTTTGCCATCTTGGACTTTTCCCGTGCCAAGAGGACAAAGGTCCTGGTTTTGGAAAATCTGTTTCAATTTGTTATTATTAATTTAGCTGCAGATATACAAAAATGGAAAAATCCTACACTGATTTCACATAGGTTATATTTAAAAAAAACCCAGATGAAAATAATTAGCAGCTTATGTTAGTTTGAGCTTGCATACACAACCATACAACTCTTCACTCATTTCTAAACTGAAAGAATTGAGATCTTGATCCTACTCCCAGTGAAGTTGGTGGGAGAGTTACCTTTAACTTCAGTAGATATATGACTTAGCTTAATTCCCCCTATGGGACCTGTCAGTATGTAAAGTTTCTTGGAGGTTAATTGCTTGCAGAAGAGACTTTGCCTGGGATCTAAAAGGAAGGTGCAAATTGCACAACTGGAGCCTTAGGTATGTACTGCAGCCTGGAAAAGACACTGTCATTTAAAGCAAAGGGATCTCTTTCTTCAGTAATCCTGCATCTTAATAATTAAATTTGGTCATTCATTAATTTAGAGTATGTCTTAGAGAGTCACTTCCTTTGCCATCTTGCCCAGTAGCTGTGGAAGTAGGACAAATGCTTTTACATTTTCCTGAAATTATTCCTTTTAGCCTTTTTTTTTTTGTTTGACCTCTCTTTCAAGAGTACGTTTTAAAAAAAATCACTACTTTGAAGTAGTAGACTTCTAGAAAGTTTTTATAAAAGAAACATGAAAGAAATAACTGTTGCAGGAGTGGAAGAGAGGATTTCTAAACTAAGTACATAGAATCATTCTTATTTAGACTTTCCAGATTTATGTGTGTGACTTCACTATATAAAAGTGCCCTTTGCTAATCTGAAAAATCTAAGAGATGTATCACTACCAGTTAAAAGCTGGGGGAAAGTTGTTCCTTCATCTTTAAAACTCTATATTCATTCTCCCATGTCACATTTTTTTGTAATCCTTTCCCACCTGTATTACACTTGGAATAATCCTTCTCACTCCTTGTCACATGTGCATTAAACCTCTTTTAAAGTACAGACTTAGAGCTTCTAAAACAAGCATTTCATTTTTGTTGCACTAAGTGTGATGTCAAATCACTATTAGGAATCTCACGCATATACCAATCTGGAATTTATTCTGGAAGTTCCTTCCTTCATAAATTGCTGTACTTGGTCAACCATGACATGTATTGCTGGCACTGCCCCTCTGTTCCCTACAGCTTTTGTTATTCATCTGGAGGCAAAACATTAGCCTGTAAATAAGAGTGTATAGCTCAGTCTTCCAGAAATACCCTTGTAAGTGCTATGAATTTGTTTGTATTAGCAAGTATTCTCAGTGGCAAATTGTACTAGTACTCTCATTTTGCTTTTTTAGCATTGTAGAAAAACCTTAATATAGGAAGGATTAATCTCCTGAAACTTTGGTTTGTAACTTTAAGATAACATCGTGGCTTGTAAAAAACTATATAGTGTTCAAGTTTATAGTCAGAAGAGGGATTTGCCTTTTTTCTCACGGTGGTTCTATTGATAAATTCTGCTTTACATCATTTTACTAAACCTTGGTGTGATGGCACCTGAATACTATATACATTTATCAGCCTCAAAAAAAAAAAAGAATTCAGATTAAGACAAGATTTTGTTAATTACCGGTCTCCAGTACAGGAAGTTAATCCTGTTCTCAGACACACTCTTTAGTGTACTGCGTCCAAGCTTCTCTGAATAGTGCACACATGTGGAAGGGCTGACTGAATCAATGAAGCTGCAAGATTTAGAAGAGGGTTTTACCACACTACCAACAGAAGAGCTATCATGAACAAATCTGGAAGATTAAAACTATTTCCTTTTAGAAACTTGACAAATGTCTAATTGACTAGATACTGTTATATCTGTAATTGCAATTAAATGTAGCGACATTTAAAAAATACAATTTGCAATATAAATTCTTACCTTATCTAAAGTGAGTTTTAGTGTGGCTTTCAAAGGAAATTAAGGTTTTGTGAGCACTTCGTTAGTCTGTCAATACCTTCTTTGGTAATTTCTAGCTCTTCAAGCCTGTTTAATCTGCCGATGAGCTTCAAATACATTTAAAAGATGGTTTCTGATCTCAGTTATCAGGATTTCTTAAGTTTCAGAAACACTGCTGGTTGGATAAAGGAAAGACCCAAATTAGTGGCTCAATTCAGCTCAGTAGTTTTCTCTGCTTTGTCTTTTTGTCCAGCTGGTTGGTATAGGACACCTCAGGAACTGGAGGTTCCCTTCTCTGAGAGGGCAGAGTTTGTGGATTAAAAAGTACACTCAAAACAAGTGTGATGCGTATACCTGGGATATATATGGAAAGGAACTTAAAGGAACATAGGAACACAAATCAATTGAAATTCAGGGTTGAATAATGCTGTTAGGAGTTTTTAAGCGACCAGCACAAACCCTTATAGATACCAGGGAGGCTGTGAAACAAGTTTACAAGACCTGTTGAAAGTGGCTTTTGAGTTACCTTCTGACACACTTCTTGTCTCATATAAATGAAATTTTTCTCATAATGTTGCCACTAAGGTCATTCTCTTCCCTGTTTAATCACTTTCATTGAGTTGCCCTTCAGAGACTTCCCTTTCCCGAGGTCTGATGCAGATACTTATTGTCTGCACTAACATGAGAACTTCCCCAAGCGAACAGAGATCACCAGCCATGGTCCACATGGACCCTCTCCATACAATGCCAGCATTTCCAGTCTTAATCTGCATTTATTTCTCCTTTGCTTCCCATGCCCAGCACTGTAAAGCAACCACTTTGCCCCTCCATTTGAATCATTATTGCAAATTGACTCCTTCCGTGGGGTGTACCAGAGAGCTGTGGCCAGAAAGAGCAGGGCTGGCGGCAGGCTGTGCCTGCTGCTGCTGACTGCTGGAGAGTCCTGTGGTCACTCCCAGAGTTATTTGCTACCTCATTTGACCCGCATCCCTTAAGCCCATTTGTTTGCCTCATCCCCTAACTACACCTTGCCTTTGAGAATGTGTCTGTACTGCTCTCCAGAGAAGTAATTACACAGCATGTGCAGTCGCACCAGTCTCGGATGAGAGGCAGTGGGGCTGATGGCCTTCGCTAGCTCTTTAAGGCATCATCTCTGCCATGCAGTCTGTCTCATCCCAACTTAATTTTGTATCTTACCTGAGCTACAATAAAACCGTTTAAATTATATCTACAGTTTCAGTCCAAGTGCGGAAGTATTTTTGGACAATAACCTTTTTGAGCAAGGACTACCAGTTAGTGCAGGTCTTTGTTAGGAGTCATGCCACAGGGCTTTAAACCACTGTCTCACAAAATTTTCCTTGTAGTATATGAACTCTGTTCAGATTGTGCATAAAATGTTGTTCCTGCTTTTAAGTCTGAAGAATAGCAGGAAGCTAAAAAGTTCAGGTTTTGGGCAAAAAGGCAGCCTGGGAACCAAGCATGAGTTTGGTCAATGGGCCGTGCAAACTGCACTCGTGGGCAGGGCACATGGACCCGGAGACGGCGAGGCGGGGCGGGGCACCATCGAGAAAATTTTTAAGGTACTAAGCGTGACCATCCGTGCGCGGCCGTTTGTTCCTACGGCGGAGGGAAGGCAGGCAGGCTCCCTGCAGCGAGGGTCAGCGCCGGAGCCCCGGCGGGCGTCACCGAGGCGGGCGGAGCGGACCCTGGCGGGCGCGGGGACGACCGGAGCAGCCGAGGGNATGCGGGAGCGGGCAGCGGCCGGGACGCGCGGCGGTGGCGGGGAGCCCCGGCTCTCCCCAGGTAAGGGCGCTGCTCCGGGGCCGCCTCCCGGGGAAGCTGTTGCAGGCTCCACGCTGCGAGCTGCGTTTTTAATCTCGTCTCGCTGTGTTTTTAATCTCATCTCGCTGTGTTTGTTCCCCCGCCTCTCCCCCGCGCCCCTTCTGCCCGCTCAGGTGCAGTTTTTCCCAGAGCCGCTTTCTGTGGGAACTTCCCTGCCGAGAGCGGCGTCTTGTGCTCGTTTATCGTTTGATGTTTTCTCTCCACCGTGGAAACTTGCGAGCGGTACCAGGGCGCAAGGGCCGGCCGAGAGTTGGTGCCCGGCGGGCTTTTGTCCGGCCCGGGTGCAGCGGCGGCTGGGCTCGGCCCGGCTCTGCCCTGCCCTGCTGCCCGGCAGGCTCCGCCGCGACCCCGTCAATAGCGGGGATTAAAAACTGCGGCGGGGGATGTTTCAGGCGTCTCGCTGAAGCGCAAGCAAATCCTTTTATCCGCGGAGGGAGGGAGGCTCGCAAAACTTTCAAAGTGCGCTCAGGAGGGAGCAGCCTTAAAGCCAGCGGGCACGGGCTCCGCAGCTGCGGCGTTTCACGTGGAGGTGGGGACTGGCTGTGCGGGACCCGCCGGGCGTCCCGGCGGTGTCCCCGCGAGGGAACCCCCGGCGGGCTCCTGCAGCTCCCGCCGCTGCGCCTCCGCCTCACCCACACCCCCTGCCCCGCTGCCCTCCGAGCCCCCGCGGCCCTTGCGATGGGAAGGAGACAAAGAAGGGTCCGGGGCTGCCGCTTTCCCCAAAGCACAGCTGTACGCTTTCTCTCCTTGTTTCGGGGCGAGGGGGAAATCCCCCCGCCGCCCCCATGACTCCGCCGACAGGGGGAAGTTTTCGAAGATCCCACTGCCCCTTGCTGAAAGAACCGTGCCATGAGCTTTGTTTTTAAAGTGGAGCCAGCTTCAGACTGGGCATCCTAGTGGTTTTCGGGACATTGTTTACCCTGGTGGGGCAAACGCCTGCCTGCCTGGCAAAGACCCCTGGCCGCGGCAGGGGACGACCCCGCACATCTCTCCCAGACACTGGAGTGTCTTGCAGGCTGCTGGATCTCCCAGGCTCAGGTTAGGAGGAGATCCCTTACAGCATGTCCCAAACACTCCAGTCACTTTCAGATTTTTGTCTTGCTGTCATCACAGCATAGGGTGGCTTCTGGGTATACTGCTTCTAACTCTTGTTTTCTTTCATAGGGAAAAAGACTTTGCTGTGCACTTGATGTAATTTTTTAGGATTTTATGTGCCAAGGGACAGACAAGTCAGTCAAGTGTGACACAACCTTCCAGCAGAAGCAAGTGTAGGAAAAACTATGCCTCTTTTCCTCTTCTGTGCCTCCTGTTTGAGAATTAGGTGTCACTTGATAAATGTGTTTCAGCTGAAAACCTCCCACGTGTCATGGGGCTCAGTGCTGAGCACCTGAGGAGGAAGACTGGATTGCTGTTACTGGGAATTTTGTTCTCTTAAGTGTGTATGAGGATTGTATTTACCATTGTAAGGTAGGTGTGCTAGTCATACTGAATTTATTAGCTGATTAGCAGTAGAGAAACAAACACATATTGAAATTATTCTGGTTTCCTAAATTGCTAATGAATGCAATTATACTCCGAGGGAGTTACGAATGCCTTCTCTGCAGCCCTGCAACACGCCTTTGTTAGCCATAGAAGGACTCCTTCATTTTGTGTGTGTCTTTATTTCCTGTAATGTAGCTCAAACTTCTTTTAGTTGGGGACTTCGTCAGAAAATTTCTTAATGGTGGCTTTTGTTTTCCTGGTGCAGGCAGCGCCGCCTGAGGAGCTCGGCTCACCCCGTCGATGTGAAGGCAAGGCAAACCAAGGTGCAGCAGATGAAGGGGAGGCAGCGAGGTCGGCTGCTGGAGACAGCAGTGATGCTTTGAGCTACCCCAGCCTCCGCCTCCACGCCTACAGCATCGAGAGCATGACAACATTTCCGAACGGCTGTGGAAATGGCACCACCGTTACTTGCATAGTTATGGATAATAAAGAGCCCCAAAACCAGACTACCTGTGCCAGTCATAATGGGGGACACAGCACCAGCGACAGTCATGAGGAGGAATTTCAAGAGGATAAACTCAGCCCTTCCAAAATCATGCGCTTTTTCACCACCCCTCGGAAACGGGCTAATTCCAGCTCTGACAGGCCCCGTTCTCTGGTTTTGATGGGCAACTCATCCACGTGGAATGCCTTTTCTTCTATCAGAAAGATGGGATCTTTCAAGAAGTTAAAATCTTCGGTTCAACAAGGAATTCAGACAAGGGAATCCTCAGACATCTTAAATGAGAACAGCGTAGGCAAACATGGTTCAAATGGGGCAGTGGTGCGAGTTCAGAATAACAGGTATTCCTATTCGGGGCCTCTACATGATTTTCAGAATGCAGTGGATGGTTTAGCTTCTGACTGCTCTGATGCAGAGGAGAGCGATGAGTCTTTCCTGAGGAACACTCATCGCTCACGCAGCATCAGGCGGGCTTACGGTGCTGGCCGCATAAACTTGCTAGACACAGATAAAGTTCAGAGTCGCCACAACTGTGTTAGGCCAACATCACCTGTCACTGCAGAGCCAAATATCTGTGAAATTTTGGTGAAAGACTCTGAAAACAACAGGATCATTTATCGGAGAAGCAAAAGTTCAGATAATTTGAACTTTCTGAAGAAAAGCTCCTTCAAACGGAAGTCCACCTCAAACCTTGCTGATCTGAAGGTTGCAAATGAAAAACGGATACCAGCAAGGACTGTGAGTGTTGCTTCTGCTGACTCAGACAAAAGTGGTGGAAACCCTGAGAGGAGATCTAAGCGATGGAAGAGCCCTATCAGAGCAAAGGATTTTGACCGAGTTTTGAAACTTGTAAGCAATGTTACGGATGTTGCATGGAAGAAGGATGGCCCCAAGAGCACAGCTCCTTCTCCCGGTGAGCTGTCCCAGAGAACAAGGTCAAACAGCAGGCTGCACGATGACTACTCCCGCAGGGTTTCCAGCTGCACTGATCATGACAGGAAGAGATGCACCTCCTCAGTATCCAGTCCAGACTCTTCCTTGCCGGGAACACCTTGCCTGCAAAGCCCTGTGACTGCTCAGGATAAAGAGGCTGAAATCAATGTAGCTGTCGCTGAAGATAAAAGCCTCAGGACATCATCAGGTATCCCAGACTCTGACAGCTTTTCAGCCACGCTGAATGACATTAGTCCATTTCCCAATGAAGTCTTTTATTCGGACTCAGATGAACCAAAAGCTACCCAGCAGTGTACAGATGAAGCCGAAAACCTTCACGTTCCGGTCAGGCCAATTACTCCAAAGCCTCAAAGTCCAACTGCAGGGAAGGTCAAGTGCAGTATGAATTCCCAGTGTCCAAACCATCACAGCACGTTGTCACTGAGCTCATCAGAGAGCGAGGAGAGAGTTGAGGTACCGGGGCTGAAGCTGGGCAGGAATCCTGTTTGCTTCCAGGACTCAGTGCAAACTGTGTACTATGATGATGGAAATGAAGACAGTGGCATAAGCAGCCACTCTCAGCTGAGCCTCAATTTAGCCTCTGGTACTGAAGAGAAAAAGGAAGAGGTAAGAAAGAAAGCAAAATCCTTCAGAAGCTATGTATACATCCTATCAGGTTTTTTCTTTATTAATGCAAAACAATGCAAACAATGCAAAGTAATGGCTGCTGCAGCTTGTTATTGCTAAAATATGCTGACAGCAATTAGTTCCTTTAATATATTCTCTTTGGATGCTAATGTCATATTATTTTTTCTTTGCACATTAATATCAAAGGAAGTTTTGGCAGCAAAGCTATTCATGGACGTTTTCAAGGGCAGCTCATTGCACCCTGCAGATACACCACCTTGTCATGTGGCCTTGTCAGATTTTACCAGCCTGAGCAGGGTCTGGCTGTGTTTCCTTCACAACTGAAAGGTCTTTTTTTTAGAGTCCATGTATTCTGAGGTAGTGTTGACTTACTGTAAAACACTTTGCGTGTGGAGACCTTGCAGAACATGGTAATATTTGTAGAGCAGTGTGGCATGAAAAGACACAGTACAGAGGTTTAAGCATTCAGTTGTATCCAATATTTTTCCTGTGCAGAGATGACCATACTGAGGGTACACTGCTTGCTTATTCTTTTGCTTGCCAACTGCAGACAGCAGTACTTCAGACGCTGGGCTGGGTGTGTTGCTGCTGTTGTTTTGGGGAAGACACTGTTGTTTTCACTGCACCTAATTTGTGATTTCCTACTCACAGTGAATGGGTAGGTAGATATATTTGCAGCACCTCTGAGGTAAATTCACATGGTAACACTGTGCCCCCACCTAAAATATGGTGCGAGTTGGCACTGAAGAAGTTGCAATGATTTGGCAGGGTTGGTGAAGAGCTGTCAGACATACCCTGCCCCTGTCTGAAGCAGGGAGGCTTAGCTGAACCCCAGGGATGTGCAGTAATGGGGTTTTGAGATACTTGAGCTAAGCTAGCTGTGAAAGGTTCGGTACTCATTGGAAAAAAATACACTGGGGCAAAAATCCATCTGGATTTGTATAAATACGCAAGTCTTTTACAAAATAAAGCTGACATATCTTTTAAGCCACTCCAGTTTGACTAAAGTATCTTAGACCTTAGGTATGAGATAGGCAAAGGCAATGCTGCAGCTGCACAAGCTTCAGCCTTTCGTGCTGTAAAGTTCTAAAATGTCCACAAAGCTGTCCTACTTTTAAAAACTTGGCACAGTTTTTGCAAACTAACTGTAAATGGTTACAGAGCTTATCAGTATTGTCCTTCTGCTGGAGAAAAGCAAGTTTGTTTACTGTTGTGTTTGCAGCAATGGTAAGATTGGAAAAATAAACTCAGTGTGTATAAATGTCTGAGCTCGGAGGTTATTCCTCTTCTGGAACCCTAGAACTGCTCCAACCATCCTTATTTTCCAAAACTCTCACATGCAAGGAGATGCTTTCACACTGCCAGAAGAGGCGAGAGCCCTACTGTGGATGGATGCCAGTTGTATTTCTCAGGAATAAAATGGGAGGTAGAATTAATGCTACTCATCTACCATCTAGTGGTGATCTGCCATCATGACCCAGAAGAAATTCATGTGGTCCTTCCCTTTGGCTCCTGACAAACCAGTACAGTTTTTACATGAATGTGTGTACATTGGGTGGATAAAAGTTACTGCAGTTTTTAGTTTTAACACCACGTTCTGTTATTATCTAACATGCAATTTAAGCTTTCTCTTTGTATTATAACATTTTAGGGTAATTGTGAGTGTCTTCTAGTGCTTGCTTCAGTTGTCTGATATACAGAGTGTGCACTGATGGCAGCTCTGGGTTTGTGTAGTGGGCAGACAGACTGCATGGGATGGATCCCTGCAAAAGATAGAAGAAGTGGTGGCCAGGGAACAGGCTCCTTGGCTGTAAGCCCTCAGTCTGCTGTGAACACTGCCTGGAGTCCCTGTGCTTGTTAAAAACAGCTGTGGCCACTCACATGGCGTAGCTGCATCCAGACAGTCCTCTCTTCTGATCGAAAAAACAAAGTTTTTGGAGGTGGTAGCTGTGGGTTGGAAGCAGGAGCTGTGCAGGACAGGATTTGCTTTTATCTTACTATGCAAGGGATATAAAGTCTGTAGTTTGTTTTTTCCATGCCTGCTTCTCATCTCATACACAACCCTAAAGCGATGGCACTCAGAGTGACTGCAAAACAGGTAGAGTGGTACGGTTTCTTCCTACCATTTCTGTGGAGGATTTCATTTCCTCCTTTACAGCATGCTTTCCTCAGTATGGAGGTAGCTTGGCACCAAAGATACTTGTGCCAGGTTATTTTTTAATTGGAGTTTATTCAGCCTGTAGGCACTTTTATGAATGCCACATACTCACACAATGAGGTCACTGGGGTTTGAACTTTTGACTACAATTCATTTTTACCTTACACCTCCGTTTTACAGAACTGTACCTGCCCAGCAAGTTGTTCCTGTGATGGCTGAGTGCTTGTTCATTCAACAGTCATTTGAGATATAGTGTGGAGCCATAGACATCACGCATTTTCAAGATTTTGTCTGAACCTTAAATGCACTTTGTTGATGGACAACTCTGCACTGTTTCCATGCTTTATGGACAAATTTCATGTGTAAGCCAATATGTATCCCAGTGCAGCCACTAAAGCTTGGAGACGTATTTCAGTACAAAGCTTAGAGGGTACTACTAGTCAGGCTCAAATAGGTTCTCTTTTCAGGACTGGCTGCCGTAGCTGGAAGCAGATGTAGTTTATTCCCTTATCCACTCATCTAGTAGATTAGTCAGCAAATGAAATCTGTGGAATTTGGACCATCTCTATGTTTTCCCAAATAGGAAGCTAAATATTTCTACCTTGTGTTTCCCCACCACTGATTTTGCAGTAAAGCTGATTTTGCAGTACTCATGCAAGGACATCTATTTGTTCATCAGAATCGATGCTTTGGGAGGTTTTTTTCTTACATGATTGAGTCTTGAGATCCTGCCACTTCTGTCACTTCGTTGGTTTCATCAAAATCTAAGATTTGGACTGGAGCAGGGGAAATTTCTTGGGTTTTGTTCCTGACAGAGGTTGCTTCCCAGAGAAGAGCTAATTAAGTCCAGCCTGGATCCGTGCCTCAGCACTTCTGAAGCTACAAGAGCTGTGAGTCACCAAAGCTCACCTGGGACATGCCATGCTTTGCCACTGTCTGCTTCATGCCATTGTCATTTATATTCAATATGTTGCTTTTAAACAGCATGAAGAGATGATTAAGTACAAGTTTGTACTTGTTTGGAGTGTTTCACGTAGTCTTTGCTTTCATGAAGAAAAAGCCCCATGTCACTGGCATAATGAAAGCTTAGTCTGCTTCGGACTGGCACGTGTCAGCCACTAAGGCTGCCTGAACAAAACACTGTTCTTAATTTGTTACAAGAAAGTAAAAATCAAGTTATTTGACATTTCACCTAGTCTTTCACAAACTCTTAGAGTATCTGGTATTTAGGTTGCCTTGCTGGCATCTGGCTTCACAGTACACCAGACATTTTATTACTTGAGTACCTTATCTACATGACCATAAGTGAATGATAAATTATAGTGAAGAGGTAACTGCTGTAATTAGGGTTGAGTCACAGTTTATTTGCAGACAATATTTTAAATGTTCTAAGACCTGTCTGTCAACTCATTTATGTTCATGCCATACAAAACTTGCTGGTCCTAACTAGTCCACATCATAAAGTCCCCAGTGCTCAGCTGAGCAGTGGCAGAGTTGAGCTGGTTTGTCCTGTACAGGACTCTGGGCTCTGAATATTGGGCCAGAGGGCTTAACTTGGAAGACAGCTTATGAAGAGGAAGAAGAGCTTTATAGGTGGAAATACAGAGGACTTATATATGTCCTCACTGTTTATCCTCACTGTCTCTAGCTTCAAAAAGTGTCCTCACAGTGAAGGACCAAAGGGTGATAGCTGGATGTAGTCACGTTCAATACCCACAAGGAGCAAGCAGCAGCCAGGAGCTGAGGGTGGTCATCTGTAGTACCAGCCTCAAGTTCCTGAGTGCTGTGGGGCTGGGCATGAACACAGCTGCTGGGAGCTAGCTGCTTTCAGCTCTCTGAACTCTTGGATTTATTCACCTCTGGTTCATCCACATGCGATTTAGAGTGTGGCTTAATCAACCTAATGTGTATACCTGTAAATGTAATAAACTGTGAAGGATAATTAGGTAAAGTAGTGAGGGGAGTTTCTTAAACTGGGTTTACTCCTAAGGGGCTTGTAATTTGGAGTGAGGGCTCACCACTCCAGTGGCAGGCACTCTGGTCTTGCTGGCTACAGGGCCTGGGGACAGAGCAGCAGAATCCCCTCACAGGCTCTCAACAACATCTTATAGAAAACTGAGGTTTCAGTGAGACCAAGCAACATTGGATTTGCACTAAACTCTGAGCTGCATTCACACAATGTCCCCACAGTCACTCAGTGAGTGACTTCCAGAAGCACTTGCCCAGAGCTAGACTAGAAGCCACTGTGCATTGCTACAAATCCAAACTGCAGAATCCATTGCTGCGATAATGCAGCACGGAGCCCTCAAAGGACAGGAATATCTTCCTATTACAGCAAAAACTCTTCCAACTCTCAGCAGCAGAGCTGTCACCCATTCGGTGCAGCCCATAATCATTTGTTGCTGTATCTGCTACTAGGAAGAAGAAAAACAAGGCAGTCATGACAGTAATCTGAATTCTGCATCGGGTTGGGTTTGTGACCAAGTAACTCTGCAGTTCTTAATAAAATTGGCCATTCTTGAAAACTGTAGGATAATATAGGAGTTAATGTCATCCCTGCAGAAATGTTTTGGATGGTGACAGGGAGAACTCAGATGGACTTCACTGCAGTTAGCCTGGGGCAAGCTGCTCCCTTTCTTTATTGCATTTGTGCACCTCTGCCTTTCCAGAGCATCTCATATTTGACTCTGCTGTAGCTGTCCAGTGGCACCTCAGTAATACGCAGGTGTTGCGCACCCTGGGATCAGGAGTAATAAACAGTACCCCAGAAAGTGGAACAGCACCTCTATGTGATTTGGTTTCTTACATCAAGTCCAGTGTTGAGTTGTCAACACTGAAAATCCATCTCAATGCTAGGTGGTTGAGATATCCAAAGTGAGCAGAGGCAGCTGCGGAGTTTCCTCTGAGCTGCCTGCATTTTCCCTTTCTGGCATCTGGAGACTGCTGTGTTGCTTGTGGTACCGGGATGCTGTGGCAGGCTGGGAGACCAGCCAAGTGCTGGGGGGAACCAAGTGCAACAGCCTTGCCCCCACCCCATGCTCTAGGAAGTAATAGTTGGCAGACGTAGAGTTGCCCAAGGCAGCTCCACCCCCTTGCAGGCTGGGGTTTGTGACTGCTGCTGGGACTTGCTGAGGGCAGGGCTTGGGCTTGGGCTTGGGCTTGGGTTTGGGCCTGGGCTTGGGCTTGAGCAGGGATGATGAGGCTTTGCTCTGGAAGGGTGGAGAGAGTGAGGAACCAGAGGACCTCATTTTGGAGAGACTCTGAAGAGAGACAGAGGCTTATGGCTTTTTATGTTTTGCTTTGTTAGCATAAAGTTCCACTTCCAACCTGTGGTTACCGTCTGGCTTTTGAGGTTTGCCAATGAGTATTACAAAGATAGCCTGAAAGAAGGAAAAACTTTCTTGTTTTGCCAAATAAAGGGAAATTTAAAAAAAAATTTTTTTTTAGACCTGTTACTTGATCTGGGGTGTTCTGAGTCAATTCAGAAAACAGTTAGGAATTTGTTTAGGGTTTATTAATACCTATACATCTAAAAGAAGCAGAGAATATGAATACTGCTGTACTATACAGTAAGTACATGCTTGTAAGTACATGTTCCAGTTCAGATACTGAAGTAAAGAAGGAACAGTATAAGAGCATCTCCCAGCCATCCCCAAGTATCAAGTCACCAGAAAACTAGAGGAAACAGTTTTCTGGTTTTAGCACATTTGCATTTTTATATGAGTGATAAGATTATTTCTGCAAAGGAAATACATTTCCCTGCAAACTCCTCCCCTGTGCCATTCGGAAATATGTTAGCTGATTTGGTTTTGGAAATGAATTAGAGGAGAGGACGAAGGAAATCCTTGAGGCTGAGGAACAGATTTGAGAATCATGAGATCCGCTTGTCATTTCCAGCCCAGCCCTATGCTTCTACATGACTTAACTGCTTTGTATCTGTTCCTTATCTGTGAAACGTGGATATTACCAAGGTGAACTCACTTATCTTGGTGAGGCATATTGCTAAGAGGGAAAGCTTTATGCTTTATTGTTGATTGCGATAAGCAGGCTTTCAAGGATCAGGTTAAATGAAGCAAAAGGCCTGCGTTAAAAGGCCTTAGAAAATAGATGGCTGAATTTTCTTTGTGTCTGTATAGCGTGATCTCTTAATGTGCTTTTATAGGTGTATTTGTTAGTTAGAACAGCACAATTGGATTGGTGTCCACAAATCCCAAGAGGAGAATTATACACGTTTTTTCCCAATCTTTAAAACTTCTAAAATGAGTGTTTTACCACAGCCGTTTGTGTTGCTAATGGGGGTTGATTTTGCCATGTCACATGGCAGAGTAATATAATTTTTCTTTACTAAAATGCACAGTATTTCCTGCATCCATTCAGTGAGCTCATTCTGGTGTAGTGCAGTGAGTGGTATTCCTTTAGGGAGTCCTCCTCAGAAGCAGTGCTTTCCAAATTTCTAACCTATGGCTCCACACAATTTTTTTTTGTGGGGGAAGGGGAGAAGGCAGGTTATCCTCCAAGTAGCTAAAATGTATGTTAAATGTTGGCTATGGTCGTATTTGATTGCTTCTGCTTTGCTTGTTTATATAGGTGTACTAGCATTAGTTTTTAGGCAGGGATTTTTGCAATTGTTTAATGGATTGTATTTTGCTGTCTTGCAGACCACTGGATGAATAGACCATGGTATTCTAGGGATAGATAATCAATGCATTTATGTGGGGTCTTCTCAAAGGCTAATTAAAAAGAAAAGATGTCAGTGGAAGAGGAGGCGGAGGGATATAAAGAAAACGAATATAGTGCAGTTTGCATTTAATTAGAAAGGAATAGATGGAAATTTTCTTGAACTGGACTGGTTTATTTGTTGTTGAAGATGCAATTACTGAAAGTGTGCTTTCTTCGACAGTAAAAGCAGTCATTTCCATGGTAGCTATTGCTGTGATGGTATCACTGTTGGAAATTGTCAGCCTGTTGGATCAGCAGGGGCTCTCTTAACACTTCAGAACCTTTTTATAAAATCTAGGAAGAAAACAATAAATACATTTTCTCTAGGATGCTTTATTTATCCAGAGTTTCATAATCTCTGTGTCTGTTGCAACAGTTTGCAAAAAAAGACACGTCCATGAAACGTAAACCAAGCTTTTGACCTCATTTAGTAGTGATGATAAATGAACTTCAACTAATGGTCTCCCTCTGCTATTTAGCAATGAGAAAAAGTGCAGAGGTTACCTTTTATCATGTACCTGGGTGGAAACAAGTTGTCCAGACTTTTACTCTGTTAGGTCAAGGTGGTAAAATAATTTATAGCTACTAGATCATGATCCCTTAGCCCTTTTTATGTTTGGTGGCTTGTCTGAACTGAAAAGCCAATTCTAATATTACTGCTGAGTTCCTAAGATTTAGCAGGTACTGTCTTATACAGAAATAACAATTATTTAATAGTCACCAATTATAATACGTTATATAGCTGTTGTTGCTAGTGTAAGAAAATTGTACATTTTTCTACAGACCCCTAAATATATGCAGAAATGTATATTCTTGATCAAAATACAGAGATACCTACATGACCTAGCACAAGTATTGTGATATTTTCAAGCCTTGTCATTTATGGAAGAACACGACTGGTTACCTATCACAACTTTTCACTGAGAATATTTAGTAATTGTGTTCTGAAACTTCTCAGCCTACTCAGGTTTTCCTAGTAACTTATTCTCAGTCAGAATGATCATCTGTTTAATTTATTACACCTTTTAATAAATTGCATTTGGAAATTAATATGCATTTTTTTAAAGACATTATTAGATTTTGATTATCTTTTTTCTCAGGGTTAGAAAAAGACAGCAGTAGTTAGCAAAATTACATTTCAGCCAGGCAGCTCAAACATACAGAGATAACAGAACAAGAGGTATTGCAACTTACTGTGTAGCTAAGGGAAACAAACAAACAAAAAACCAAAACAAAACCAAACAAAAACAACAAAAAAAGAAGCAGAAGCAGGGCCAGGATGCTCCTTTCCCTGGAGAAGAGGAAGGCTGGGGGTCTTTGTCCAAGAGGCACCTACTTGTGACTTCCCAGCAGATTACCAGGCAGGGAAAAAACATTCAGGATAGATGTGTGCCCTTATACCTTCGTACTTATCTGTATGTGTATGTTATGAAACACTAATTGTATTCAGAACATAAAGATAAAATTTTTTAAATCCCAATAGGTAATAGTAGGGGTTGAAATGCAGATTAGTGTTCGGGGAGCCTCAGCAAGGTATTCAGTCATCAAGACCTTTTTAAAGTGGGGATTTTAATTAGGGAGTTTATTGGCTAAATATGTTGACACAAAAAAACCCACTCAAGGCTTGTTTTTCCTTTGCTATCACGGTGTCAGCCCTCACAAGTGTGCCAAGAGCAGGAAGCTGACCAGCAGCAGGCTCTGTTGGGTCAGACTTCTAGTTTGGGCTTTCTCTGCAGCAGAGAATGGGGTCAGGTATAGAGGATGAAGGGTTATTCGTGGTTGGTGTAACTGCAGCAGCAAAAGTCCTGCCATGCAATTTCAGGTACCGACAATTTCTTTGCCGTATCACTGATAAAAGTTGCATCCACACAAACAACACTTTATCAGTACTGTACTGTCGCTAGGGATCCGCTGCTGGTCAGCACTGGTATGCCACGACCTTCCTAGAGAGAGCGTCTCGCGGGGCAACAGCCCTTCCAGGGGCACAGGCAGGCCTCCCTGGGCGACAGGTGATTTCAGCAAGCGTAGCTATTTCTCAGCTACAAGTGATTCCAGGTCTTGTGATTCAGAGCTTTGTGAAATCACCCAAGGCAAACTCGGGGACAGAGAGACAGGAGCCTTGTATGGCAGTGCCACAGAGGTAACCTTGATTGTCCAGCCACCCTTTGAAGGGGAAGTCAGCGTCAAGTGCTTCCTCTGTCAGGGGCAGGAGCAGGGGTTTATATGGGAAAAACAGGGGGTGGGGTGGAAACCAATTAGCCAGCGGGGTGCAGGCTATTACCATGAAGAAACAAGGCATGTTGGGAGTTCACCATGACCCAGAGGAAGGTTGCTTATCTCTGAGTCCTCCAGGGGAGTGCAAAAGGCTCCTGCCTTGAGGGCTCACAGCCCTCCACACTGTACAAATCAGATCTTGTGCTCCTTGGCAGCACTTCCTCTGAAATCAGTTCTGAGTGCTGAATTTATCAAAGTTACACAATGATCTGAGTAATAGTTGGAGAACCTGGCTCTAAAAACCTGGCTCTAAGGACTAAACTAAGATTTCAGTGATTAAACACTTGATGCTGATGTTGCTTACCTTGGTTATTAATGAGTACAGAGAACGCCAATAGCAGTCATGTGCCATTACATGGAACAAGGTTGTACCAGTGCCAAGTTGAGCTGAGTGAGATGATGATCAAGTCCTTGAAGTTGCTGTACTTGGATTAGGAAATCAGTCTGGGCCCAGGCACGGGAGGGGTTTGGTCTGGCTGGGCACAGACTCTGTGGTGTAGCTGATTACCTGGGAGCAGCACAGGAGAGCTCCCACTGTAGCCTGCTGGGTGTGGTCAGGGGGTCCTGGGGAACACAGCATTAACAGCACACCTGAGTGTGGCACCTGGAGTTGTGCCCAACTAAAAATAGCTGTCAAGTGAAGTGAGGGGCAGATATCAAAGACAGCTGCACACAGCTGGAAAACACCTCGTGGTGAAGCTGCACATTGCTGGAGCAGGAGGTGGGGACCAAGCTGGGTTGTCCACAGCACTGGGGAACATGGTTGTAGCTCCATCTAAACCTACCTGCAATCCAGCTTGGCTTCTGATTCCTGCCTGTAGTGCTGCCTGTCTGGTCACTCAGTAGGCTTGGCTGATGCTCTTGTTTGGGGGCTCAGCTTGATTTCTGCAACATAAAAGACCCAGCACTACTGGAGATGTCCTTACAGGCATTCCTTTGTCCACAGGGGCTGCTTCTGGATGGTACAGGCCTCCTATAGGTTCTGTGTCCGACTTGCATGATGCATGGCATGTGGAGGTATCCTTGATTCCTTTGGACATTTGAAATGGCCCTGGGTGCTTATGTTCAGGCAACAAAATTTCATCCTAGATTTCTACTGGCTATGATGACAGCTTTATTATCTAGTTAATGTACAGACAGCTCCATTGCAGAACTGAAATTTAAATGTGGGAATCTGCAGCTGAGAGTTACATATTGGAAGGGAAGAATAGCAAATAAAAGTGTAGCCTGGATTGAAGTAAATGTTCATTTTAAATGGTTGTATTTGTAGATATGCTGCTGTCAGGGATAAGGAAAGCAGTTGAAATACAATGATTTAACTAATTTGCTGCTGTGGGAATTTAGTTATCCAGATAAAATGAATTCATTTGCATCAGCACAAACAAGCAGAGCCATTTGCTTTGCAGTCTCAGAAGAAACCTGAGGATACAGCCTAAAAGACAGGATTAATAATCTTGATTGCTAGCATTGGTGATCCTGTGCTGTTGCTAGACTAGCAGGTGTGAATTTCAGAAAATCCAGTGTGAACTAATCTTAGACTGTAACTTCTCAGAAATTTTAAAATGCCTTGAAATTTTTGACCAGCACTTGTAAGGCATGAGCCAGTGCATGAGATTCTGATTTTCATCCTCTATGAAGTGCCATATGTATCTCTACACATCTGTAGATGTTCTCAGTAATAATTGTACAACATCAACCTGCTTTCACTTCTAAAGGATTCATTAGGAGAAGGTAATTTGAGGTCAGCAGTGGTGCACCAGTATAAAGCCAGCCACAGGTGGAATACAATTTGTTTCCTCAGTATTTTTTTCATTGATGTCAAGAATCACGTGCTTAAGTGACTGCAGTACTGGAGCCTGTGAATTGTGTACTGGGTATTTTTATTCCTGCTAGTAAGTGGTCACTTGATCAGGTCCTGCTTGAGCAGGTCACTTAGAGGAATGTGAGATTATCAGTCCTGTTTCCTCTGGTTTTTGCAATGACAGGATTTTGGGGGTTTTTTTTAGTACTTTCAGTGCAGTTTATAGATCTAAGACTAAAAACACACATCCTTCAGCATTATTTGTTGTACAGCAGAGATTATTCTGGCTGTCATTTGGTACTGTAGGTGGAGTCCTGCAGAACTAAAGCAGTCCTCTGCAAACATTATTGCTCAAGATAAGGGTGTAAGCAGCAGATTATGAGATGACGTGTGACGTGTCCTTCCCTCAGTCTAAAAGTACAGGATCATGGTATGAACTTTGCCTGACTGGTTATGCAGAGAGTGTGCTCACATTTGTAGCTCTTACGGACAAGACTTTGTGAAACAAAAACATAAAATGACTCTCATGAGCTCCTTTCTCAGTCACTGCATATGTGGAGATCCTTTCCCTGTGTCTGATTCTGAGGTAAGAGCCTTATTTAACCTATGACTTTGCTGCTCAAATTTGGAGGGACTGTGCTTAAGGGACAGTTTTGCTGAAGCTGTGTCAATGCACCAGCCGGGGAGTGACTCTGCTTAATTAAATGCACTGTTAAAACTGGTCCTGAGCAAAAATCTGTAGGGAACCTGAAGTTCTTGCTTGAGTGACAGGTGTCATGCCACAGAAACCAAATTTTTTTTAAGTACTCTATTTAGAATAAATTTCATGCTGTAAATGAAATAATTGAATGTAGAGCGATGTGTGATGTTGATAATTTTTTCATAATTGCAGTAATCATGTTAAAATATTGACTGTTGAGTAATCTGCTTACTGGCTGAAGTGCTTTCATACCATGAAATTAATCTTACGCTGTCTTTAAAACAAAAAGCAACATCTGCCCACTGTATCATGTGGCCTAAAAAAGACTGGATTTGTAGTGGCCTGGCTGAAAATGGCAGGTGGAGAAGAAGGTGATGGAAGATAAGCCCTCTGTCACAGACATCATTGTAAAAGGCTCTTTCTGGGCTGCATGTTTGCTTTGATTATGCAATATCTGGAATGCCTTCATCTGGTCTGGAACAGATGAACAAAATACAGTTAGAGAGAGACAAAGCAATGCTTTTCTTTTTTGGACTACTTATTAGCTTTCTCTCTTTCTTTTCTGTTTTTATTAAGGAGCTGAGAAAAGCCAAGAAACACCAAAAAATCAGAAATTTGAGGGAAAAGTGAACATAAATTTTTGTGTGCAGATTTTTTTTCTGAAAAATTGCAAGGGTTTCGCTAGAAAAAATTACAACAGTATTACTTCAAATGCGTTGAAATGCTTAAAAATGTTCCCTCTACCAAGTATTTCAGCTGAGGTTCTTTTATTTCCAAACTTGTAATACTAGTGCAGTTATGATACTTGCAGGCCTTACCTCTGTGAGCCAGATGTGCTGTTAAATAGAAACAACATGCTCATTTTCCAAGCTTCCTATCTAAACCCATCATTTTTTTCCTGTGTTTGTGCTATATCTTCAATTGTAATCTGTGTGATTTTAACCTTCCTGAGCATATGGGAAGTGAGCTTCTCCCTTGCAAACTGGATGAGCTCGCTCACCTGATTCAATCCTGGCAGCAGAATCTGTAGATCTGACCAAGTGGGACTGTGGGAGTGAGAGGTAGGAGGGAGTGTGACTGCCCAGTCTGGTATCAGCTTACAGTTACATGGATCTGCAAGCAGTCGAACTGCAGCCTTCCTGTTCATCACTGAACGGAGGTAAAACAGAGAAATATCATACAATGGGTTGGCTTGGAAGGGACCTTAAAGATCATCTGGTTCCAACCCACCAGACATGGACAGGGACACCTTTGGCTAGACCAGGTTGCCCAGAGCCCCATCCAACCTGGCCTTGAACCAATATCAGGGTTGGAGCATCCACAGCTTCTCTGGGCAACCTATTCTGGTGCCTCACCACCGTCATGGTCAAGAATTTCTTCATAATATCTAATCTAAACCCACCTTATTTCAGTTTAAAATTGTTGCCCCTTGTTCTGTTGCTACAAGCCTTGGTAAAAAGTCCAAAACCACAGTTGAGTTATTTTTACTGGTGTTATCTGTAGCATCCTACTTGTGCATAGAAACAACTCCTGTCAGCACAGAGCTATCTTTCCAAGATACTGTTCCATGAATTCAGTGTTTGTGATAGGACCTGTCTGTACTGCTGGGGTAATAGGTGAGTTTTTAGTGTTTATTAGTCTTGTTTCCTGGAGAGGTGCTGGTGGTTGGGTGTTTACCTTACTCGTCACAAGCCTCATGATGTCTCTGCTTTGCAAAGTTATCTCTTCCTGAATTGTCAATTGCATTTATTGTATTTATATTTGTAACTCTGTTATAGAAATGTTAAGTTGATATGCCATATGACAAACTCACAAATGATGAACTGTCAGAAAATTCTGTGGCTTAATTGACTTGTTCACATTTAAAAAGGTTGTTTCTGATGACCACTGGAAGAAGTCCACATCCCAGGATGAAGAAAAGGCAGACTCACAAAAGGTCACACCCAGGAAATGGGGCTCTGGAAAAAGATCCCGGCCCAGACCTCTCTCAGACTATGGCCAAATGTCAATCCGAAGTTTCTCTATACCAGAAGATGCAGTTGCAGTGGAGTCTCAGAAGACAGAATGCATGGATGGAGAAAATCAGCCAGGACTGGCATCAGTTGGGTCTGTGATCCAAAGCAATACTGTAGGCTACCACAGAGGGGGAAAAAGAAGACCCATCTCCGTAATAGGTGGGGTCAATTTCTATGGAGACGATCAAGTAGAAGAGAGACAAAATCTGCTGACACAAGTAAGATAAACAGATGTTCTCTGCAAACTGCAAAGGACCCTTTCACTTCCTTGTCTCTGTCTTCAGCCTAGAAAATAGAATGGATGCTTCCTTCTCTTCCTTCCCCTTTGTCAAGCTGGCATCGTGTACTTAGAATACTGCTTTCCTGGTCACTAATTACTTTGTCTTCTTGCTAAAAAACAATACAGCATGGTACAAACCTGATACTGACTTTGGGATAATCTTTTCTGTACTGTAAATTAACCTGATTTCTTTCTTGGCATGGTCCTTACGTCTCGTGTTGATCTATAAGGGCTCATTTGTGTGTAAGACAGTTGTGTGTTTAGTCTCCTTATAGGGTGTTGGGCCTGCGGAACAGAGGAGTACAATCAAATGCAATAATAACACATTATTTATTGATCATTTCAAATTATCCAAAAGCAGCCCTGTTCAAAAACTGTGGCATTAACAGTGGTGTTCAAAATCTTGGTTTTGGCATGGCAAAGATACTTAAAACTAATGAAGACGTTGCTTGAGAAAATTAGTAATGAATTGAGAAATTAATGAAATGAAGAATTTAAGAAAACTGACAATATGAATACAATGCCTGTTTATGTTCTGCTAAATTGATCAGATGAAACAAAGGTTGGAAACCTGTAAGCAAGCTGTATGCACTTGAGTAGTACCTATATTTGCCATCTCTGTTGGCTTAAGTGAAAGAGTGAGAAATTGAAAACTTCTGAAAGGTAAAAATTGCTCCTTTCTCCCTGGAGGTAGTGCTGAGCAGGCACAATGTGTAGAGGAACTTACTGTTGTGTTGGTGGTCATGGCCCCATCTTGTACTTGGTTGCAGAGCTTCAGGCTCCCAGGGTTTTTTGTAAGACTGCACTGGTCAGGCATTTTCTATTTCCCATGAAAGCTGGACGACCTCTGCCTAAAGCAATTGTCAAGCTGGTAAAGCAACAGAAAAAAGAAATAGTATTTGCATCCTCAAAACATTTGATTCTGGTGGTTATTAATTGAATTTGAGTCCTCTTAGTCTTTCTCATGCCACTTCATCTCCTGCTGGGAAGTTTAGGGGTACTAAAGTGTTGAAACAATGGCAGGATTTTAAGTTTCCTGTTAAAAACATTCTGTAGCACGGACATTGTTACTGTATTTTGCACATTTTTTCTTTGTAATTCCCTGATGAAAAAATGCGTCTTGATGCAAAACCCCAGCTGAAGCAAATGAACCTTTTGCCCAGGCAAAGGCTTTCGTTTCAAATTCTGTGTAATTAAGATATTTTTAAATTGATGTTATCTCTTAACTTGGAGAAAAAAGAAAGAGGAAAATAATAATTATAAATTCTAGGCCATCTTATTCAAGAGTAATAGATAGATTTCAGGGGATAGTAAGTACTGGCAACTTGCTGTAGTGTGGGAGTGATTAAACACTCTCCAGGCCCTTCATTTAGAGCTGAAACCAGACTAATCTCGTTTCAAACCTTGTTCACATCAGCTTAACAGTGAAGGAACATGCATCAAGACAGCTATTTGAGTTGACTCTTCCCGTGTTCCAGTGCTGCCATGAGGGCTTGGCTGGGGTTAAATGAGCACATTGCTGGATCACTGTGGTCAAGACCAAAACTATGGAGCATTCCCAAAAAGGGCACATTATTAAACCAAATTATGGCCTTCCCAGGACTGTCACTGAGTAAAAGCACATCCCTGTCTGTCTGGGGAAAGGATTTGGACTGAAGCCTTATAAGAAAATTTTAGTTGCCCAGAAATAAATAGCCTTTTTTGCTTACTCAGCCAGTTATTTGCATACAGTAATTGCCATAATTTCTATTAGCTATTTGATACAACAAATCAAGACTTTTTGTGGTGAAGGAGCCTGGTATACTGATAAGGCACTTAGGAAATGGGGTTTAAAGATGAGGTTGTAGATAAATCATATTCAGTACACACTGAGGTTTTTGGCAGTCATAATAAAAAGCAAACTTTTAGCTGGAATGTGAAAAAGGACTTATGAAGCGCAGGAATAGATGCGCTAGAAGTATTTATGTGGGGCTGTCAAAGACTGCTCTTCACACAGGTGATTTTTTTTCTTTAAAGCTTTGAAAACCCATGGGAATATTTAAAAAGTATAAAGCTAATTCCTTCTTTGCTGTATATTGTTTTGGTCTGACAGCTTAGGTGTGAAAAAACATTTTCAAACAATACTGTCGCGGGTTTTGTAACAGAGTAACAAGAAATAGTTCATTTAAAAACCATCTCTGATGTTTCAGATTACTTGATAGAAGAACTGTAACAACTGAACAATAAGATCTAAAGATGAGTTCCTCTGAAGTTCATGTGCTGAAGCCTGGCTGTTTAATGTTGAATGCTTATGCAAGATCATTCAGCCTGGCTAATGTGGCATTGTTCAGGGACAACATAAAATCAGACTCAATTTGCAAATAAAACGGGGTAGGTTCTCCAATCATAATGTAATAAATGAGTGATTTATCCGAAGAAAATGACTTTGAGATAAAGTTGCAGTAAACTTAGTATTACCTCTTTTTTATGAGACTCCTGGGAACTCAAAACAGAGCATCATTTAGACAATTATTATTGTCTTGTTTATTTTACTGACAAGCAATAGATTTAACTGATGAAAGCAAAATCCACCACCTCTGCGGGAAACCTGTTCCAGTATTTTAGCCTAAAAATTCAACCTAGAAAGCCTTTTCATTAATCTAAATTGACCCTCCTTCAGTTGAAAGCTATTCCCCCTTGTCCTGTCACTACATGCTGTTGTAAAAAGTCCCTCGCCAGCTCTCTTGTGGCCCCCTTGGGTACTGAAAGGCCACAGTGAGGTCTCCTTGGAGCCTTCTCTTCTCCAGGCTGAACAACCCCAGCTCTCTCAGCCCAGTCTTCATAAGACAGGTGCTCCCACCTTCTGATTGTCTTAAAAAAAGATTATTACAAGATGAAAATTATAGGAGCATGTCTGACCACAACAGAAGGCTAAGGAGTATTAATGTAACAAAGAACTGTAATGTAATAAAACTTGTTCTGTGATGCTGGTGGACATGGAATGCAGTGTTTAAGCAATGTGACTTCAATGTAGGGAATTTTACTGTGTAATTACCTGGACTATCTGGAGAAACCTTACTTCATACCTGAGCTTTGCTCAGTTGGATGTGCTGATAGCTTTACTAATACTGGATTTTCCTGTTTTCTCGGTAGCCTGTGACACGGCCACCCATTCCAGCACACCAGGTGCCCCCGTACAAGGCAGTTTCAGCCAGGTTCCGGCCACTCACCTTCTCACAAAGTATCCCCATCGGCCTGGACCGGGTGGGACGGAGGCGGCAGATGAGAACATCTAACGGTAAGACGAGCAAGTGTTTTTAGATCAGAAAGTCACACCCCAGACTGAGTAAGAATTATTATGGAACACAAAAGGGTGCAAACCAAATCGGTGACAAAGTAACACCCAGCTAAGTTGCTTTGTTTTCTGAGTTTCTTATTAGTAGCTGCTGTCCTCATGTAAAACTTCTTTTTCACTTCTACTGTTTGACATTGCTATGGTTTATTGTTCTGTACCGCTTACACTCCTGTATTTTCCACTCTCTATTCATATACTTGCCTGAAGACAATAGATCATGAAGGAAGTAAGTTCAAATATGTTCGAGTTCATATCTGAACCCTAGCCATCCCACACATGTATTTTTAATTTTCTGTTTGCTACGCATTCAGCTTTACTGAGATAGGCAAGCCTTAAATAATTAAGTGACTTGTTGGTGAGTGTAGCCCAACAAAGGCTCTGGTACATGAGGGACAGGTTATTGGAAAATACTGCCTTTTTGGAGGCATTGCCCTTTAACAGGCTCACTGATGTGTCCTGTGTAATTTTGCTGTAATTGTTTACTCTTAGCATGCAATGCTATTTGGAGTTAATAAAAGTAGTCTGTTAACTGATCTAGTAGTAGTGGAACATTTCTTCACAGGTGGGACCAGAAGAACCTGGGTTAACACCATTTGTGTTCCTTCAGACACTGACAAGAGTGGGAAATAAAAGCAAACTTTCCACTTTGTATCTTTCACTGTTAATAGTGAACAAAGCACTGTTGGAAAACTTTACCCTGAACCTTCTGGATCAAGGCTTCCCGTGATTGAAGTAGGAAACTTAACAAACAGCATTTTCAGTGTTTATTAAAATTACATGTATGTTTACAAATCAGTCCTTGGCTTCTATGGTTCTTAGCTAAGTTTTAGATGCAGTGATGTCCAAATTCTTCCAAAACTGCTGTAACTACAAATTGATTTATGTAAGAACACGTTAAAACTGAGTTCTCCTGTCTTGAATAGAACATGACAGTTTTCTTCAGGAGGTGCTCTCCAAAAAGCAGACTTGAGAATTTCTGATCATGGCAATGAGAAGGACTAATCCACTGAGATGAGCTCGGTTGGATGGATAATGGTGTTAATAATGCCAAGGCTGTGGGTTTGATCCCCATATGGCCATTCACTTAAGGGTTGGACTTGATGATCCTTGTGGGTCCCTTCCAACTCAGAATATTCTGTGATTCTGAGATAAATTATTGTGCTGGTTTAGACAGCTGGTTTGGAGAACTAAAGTCCAAATAAGCCTCTCCCTTTCCGCCTGCCTCTTTCAGTAATGGAGGGACAATAGGGAGAAATTACGAGATAACAATTTACTAAAATCACAATAACAACAGCAGTATTAATAGCAAAAAGTATGCAAAAAGAAGACGCCCTACCCACAAAAAAGGGCATTTTCCACTGTAAAAAAACCCCCAACACTTCCTGAAGACAGTGCCTGGTGTGGTCACCAGACTAAGGCAATATAATCACTGTTCCTGCATCTAGGCCACGAGGTATTTGGGACACAAAGGCAATACATTGAGGAGAGCTTCCGCTGCTTAGCGTTCTCCCCCACCTCAGTCTGAAAACAACGAAGGACTAGGATAAGCAAACGCCTCGGAACCTCAATCATTGCGTTTTGCCGCGCCACCACCTCAGACCGCTCTGGTTTGCTGGTTCGATTCTGCACAGCTGCCTCTGGCACTGATGCTGCTCCGCCCAGCTTGGCTCAGTCCCGCACAGCTGCCTCCGCACCAGTGCTGCTGCACCTGGGCTCTTCTGGGGCTTGGGCTCTGTGTGGCTCAGCTGGGCTCAGCTCCGTGCCACTGCCTCTCTCTCTTGCTTTTTGTTCTCTGGGAGCGGTGTCTCAGACTCATCGTCACTGTCCTTCAGCACTGTGTCTTAAAGCTGTGACTTGAAGGAATGGGAAGGGGACCGACAGTGGCGGAGAGGGGCTGGGTCCACTCGGCTGATCCCAATACCTTCTCCCTGGAGAGATCCAGCAAGATGGCAAACTTCAGTTTCCAGTACCCGGCTTTTCCTGCCAAAACCACGCCCCCAGTGGTGATGTGGGTAGTATGGAATAAACAGCGCTAAAAGCTCCACCCCCTCTTCTTTCTAGCTGGGGCAATTATATATACTTCCTTTGTATTTTCCTTTTAATTTATGTTGTAGTAAAGTACTGGGAACTACTTTAAAATCCGTGTCTGGTGTGTGTTCTGCTGTATGCATCCTAGTACAGTTAATGATCCAGACCAGGCACTGAGGTAAATTCGACATCTAATGCTGTGGCTCTTGCTGAGATTATGAGGTGTCTCAGTCCCTGCTTCCAGAAGGACCACTCACAGAATAACAGGTCTTCCATAATGTAGTTTGGGAAAAGAAGAGGCTCTTTTATTATCACAGAATAGGAATTATTTTTTCTATTTTTAGTTATCCTTTCCAGTTCTTGTTTGGAATCCACATGAAATAGTATTAGTTACCTAGACGACTGCCTGAGAGCAATATCTTTCCAGGTACTTAGCTTTTGAATAACTGGTTTCCTAAACATAAGCATCTGGATGACAAATACACAAACCAAGTTTTCTGCCACTTTTCAGGACAATGAAGCCAAAGCAACCTTGATTATGTTAGATGTGACTTTATGAGACAGTAAACACAGAAGTGGAGCAGGAAAAGTTTCTGAGATCAAAACTCTGAAGGCTAGTGGGGAATATCATGGACTTCACAGTTTGAAAGCAGTTGCAAAGATTTGTTAAGTAGCTCCAGAAGAAAATTTTAAAGTGACTAGTGTCACACATTCTGATCTCTTTCCTTTTTTCTCTTAAATCACAAGGCATTTCCTTGTCTTTGAACATGTGAGAGTTTTTTGTTTGCTCATGCACAATGAAATTTGATAGCACAAAAGCCCTTTATTATAAAAAGTAATTCTAAACCCAAGCACTGAACACCAGTGGTATCTTATTTTAGTTACTTGCAAGATAAAAGTGGAGATGTGAATTTTTAGAAAAATGTATGTTAGAAGACAGTGAATTGTCATCTGTAGGAAACAGAGTAAGAATCAGACAACAGAAGGGAAACTTCCCTTGAGACTTACATTGCTACTCTTGCACTTACAGGGTTACAAGTTTTAAATTATATTAAACAGGTTGCCGATTTGTCACTGCAGAGCAATTTTTATAGGCGTCTTAAAAACTAACCTGTCTTTTCTGCATATATTTCTGTGGGATTAGAATTTGGCTAAATTCATTGGTGAACTCCTTTAGATACATTCAGCTCTGAGTAGGTAGGGTGGGATTCAGCTCAAGTTTACATCACCTAAATTCAGTCTAAGTATAGGTACCTACATAAGAGTCAATCTTTAGTACACCTATTACAGGCATTGGAGGTCTAGTGCTTGATTCAGTTACCTGTCTCAGGGTCCAGTGCTGTGTGGGGTACCTGAGTGTCTACCTGCAGCTGGCAGATATGACAGAGGCCTATGGGAGACCTATTTATTCCTTCAGTGGCAGCTGGAGGCCATCAGGGTACCTAGAATACTTAAAATGGTGGTAAGTAGCTATATTTAAACAACTGATCTGAGGCCCTTGTCGTGGCAGTCAGTGAGGGTTAGAGTAGAGTTGCCTTTGGATGAGGTGGATTGCTCTCAGCTCTTTTAAGCAGTACCTGCTGATTTAGGTGGTTTATTTGAATGTGGACTCCAGCATTTAGATGAATAAATTTAAATGTCTTTACTTCAAGTGGTATTGTATTGTGGATGTTTGCCTACTAGTGCTAAACTAGTCAAGCTTTTCCCAGTTCATCAGGTTGGATAACTGAGTGTGTTTCAGCCTGTGTGGAGCACAGCTCAGGAATGACTCAGGAGAGTGGTTGGTTTTCTTAAGGAGAGAGCTCATGAGTGGAATCAAATGTTCAGTGTCTGCACGAATGATGTGGGAAGGGAGGTATAAAATGAAATGGTAATTCTTGCTGGTGTGCTTAATTATTCACGGTAGTAAAAGTTAGACACGGGGCACTGCACTGGCGCTAGGTGTTGGTAAAGGCAAGGGTAATGCATGTGGAGAAAGAAAAGAGCCTGATGTGCTTGCAGAATGGACTTGGAACTGGATATTGTCACTCAGGAAGAGATCTTGCAATCCTAACGACGTTTAAAGAGTCAGTGCAGTGCATAGTAACAGTCAAAACAGTAAATGAAAGCACAGGAGTTTGTAGAAAATGAACAGAGAACAAAACAGAAGGCCCAATTGTGCCACTGATGTGTGTGGGGGCCATCTCCCTGTTCCTTTCCATACCAAAAGGCATTTTTTACAGGGGATGATACAGAGAAAAGAAGGACAAGAAAATCGACCCAGTGTGTGTCTCTGGGAGGAGTGATTAATGTGGCTTGGGCTCTGCAACATGGAAAAAAGGACAATAGGAGAATAAAAATCAGTTTGGCATAGGAAAAATGAACAGATAATAGTTATTGTTTCCAATAATTTAAGAACTAAAGGCCACCAAATGAAATCACCAGAGAGCAAGCTCAAAATAAAAGATAGTTTTCACACTCTATAATAAACTGTAAAACTAATTGCTACACATTATGTTTCACATCCCAACAGTTTAAAAATATTCAGAAAGTGGTTTGAAAAATCCAGTTCATTAAACACAAAGATAGAATTTCTGCCCCAGGAGGGATCTGACTGATCTGCAGATAACTGGAATTTAGAAAAGTACATCAGAAAAAATGCCATCACACGCCTCATCTATTTTTATGTTCCTCCCTGGGCATCTGCTACTGGCTGCTGTCAGAGAAGTGGTTGGGGGTGACCTGTGGTCTGCCCCAGGATGGAGGGTTCTATGATACCAGAGTGTATCTAGAACTGAATTTTCTTGAGGCAGATAAACTAGCTTTTAGTATTTTAGTAAGTGCTACCCACAGCCTTTTCAGAGTGCCCTGCGCAGTGGCTAAGCCAGCTCAGCATGCATTTGGGCAAGGTCACTGTGGACTTGCCACTACAAAGGACAAGCCTGTGCCTCCTCCTGTCCCTGGCTGATCTACAAGGAAATGAACCCACAACCACCTCACCCCAAATGAGTACTTTGGTGGTGGTTCAGTTTGTGGCTCCACCGTTGCCAGATGTGCCCATGCAAAGGAGGGAGAGCAGACCCCCCTTCCATCCCAGCAGCATCCCGCAGTGGCATTAGGTTAGTCATTGCACAAAAGCACACAGTCTGTTCCATTCTGCCAAAATCAGACCAAAAGAGTTTGAGGTTGCTTTTCTGAGGTTGTTTTTAAAGTCTGCTGTAAAAGAGTGGTATGGGGTTAGGTCTGGTTTTCCTTTGGCAGTTGAACTGTTTTTCCCTGGTAGGCAGGGGTTTACAATGGCAAAGAGCTTGTGCTCTGGCCGATTAAAAGTGTGAAGTTTTCACTTGCAGGTGCCAGGATCATCAGCACTTCAGTTTCATCAGTGTCACTTCTGTTTGCCGGCTTGCTTTTTTCTAATGGGTTGTGCCAAGAAAAATGCTGTGTATGAAGATCTTATGTAGTAGCTTGTTTTCATTGTGCTATCCAACTAGAGTCCTTGCAGCAAGAAATAATCGGGAAGAGATTCAGAAGATAATTTCTGTTAGTCTCCTGTTCAGTGCAGCATGAACAGGATTTTTGCAGGAAGATGGCATTAATATTGCAGGGCGATGTTTGGCCTTTCTTTCGCTGTCTGAGGCAGTGCTTGGGAAAACCGTGTGATTTCAGTGGGTGTTGAGAAGTTGCTGTGTGCAGAAATGCCTCCAGGGTTTTGTGAACTCATCCCTGGAGAAGGCAGTCCCCAGTCACAGGACAGGCTCAGATGAGCAACAGTTTGCAGATAAAGAAGAAGCCATAAAGTTTATGAGGCTTTCCAAACTGTGAGCATGGTGCTGTGTACAGACATAGGTTGTAGCAGGCTTTGCACTCTTCTGATGGGAGCAGCTCCTGCCTTTGCTTCCAGTGCAGGGACTGATCCAGCTTCACTGTGGGAGGACACAGATACAAGGGTGGTGAACACTGTTCCATGGTGAATGAATGAGGTTGTGCTCTGGCTGGGTCAGACCCAGAGAAAGATGGATGGTTTGAGTGCTTTGCTGCTTCATTCCCTATTTCATGGAGCAGCTGGATTAAGTTTGTAGTTTCAGTGAGAAAATGTCTCCTTCCTCCCCTGTTTTCCTGGGAGCAGTCTGCTGCAGCCTTAACACTTGTGCTGCTCGTGCCCTAAATAATGATACAGATTTTGCCTGTGAAGCAAGAGAACTTGTGCAAAAAATACCTCATTTGTTTACTTCTACTGGAATTCTAACTGGTATAGTATGACAAAGACCGATACTCTGAACAGTGTTGTAATACAAGGAACTCCCAACTCCAATCCAAATCGTCTCTCCCTCTGGACTGCAGTAATTTGAATATAGATTGAAATCGCATTTAGCTGCTTTAATGAAAAACAAATGCACTCCCTGGCTTGCTCTGTTCGCAATGTTCAGGCTCTGTGGGAGCGGTCTGGGCGGCTGCAGGCGCAGCGTGGCCAGGGCCAGGCAGCCAGGTTTTTGTTTCTTTTCTGGAACTTCCTCCCTAAGGGCACCCCATGATGTCAGAGAGCCGGGAGCTCGCTGCAGCCAGGCTGAGCGGCTGAGTGCGCTGCTGGCAGTTCCCAGCCGGGCTCGGCCTCGGAGGCACTGCCGGGAGCTGAAGGCGGGGAACACGCTGTTCCTCCGAGCTGTGGGTAGCTCAGAGCCTCCTGTGATCCTCCACCAGCCCTGTAGGACTGAGCATCATCACCTGTTAGAGGTCTGACGGCAGCATGGTAGCCAGGGGGGCAATGGCACGTTTTTGGAGTCTGGAGAGCCTTCAGATGGGTACGTGTGAGTAGAACATGCTCGCTCTTGCTGTTTTCACGGTGTTTTTTTTATTGAACTGGTAAATGGTGGAAGCCTGACTCTGACGACACTTACTCTGTGTCATCCGCGGGAACCTGCAGTACTGGTGAAAAGCTGCTAGGAGGTCTGCATCAGTCCCAGGCTGTCTTTTAAGTTTTTGCATCCCGTTGGTGCAACCGGGAAAGCACACCCCTCCCCCTGGTATTTCTGTCTGTGTACAATAGAGGAAAAGATGCAGAACACAAGCAACTGATTTCACTTGATTCTACCTTGTCAATATAAGCTTGTTGATTTGGTACACAGTAACAAACAGCTTTCTGTCACAAAATTGTAGTTATTTTTTGTCTGGAGCCAAATGAATTAGGTAATTTTAATGTGCCATTATTACTGGAACAACCCCACACACAGTACAGATAGTGCAGTGGAAATGTATAAAGGATCACTGGGATTAATTTTTTGGATGTTGCTTTATAAGATAAAAATTCATTTAATGAAATATTTATTTGCAGATTTTTTTAATAAAGCATTCTCAGTAAGTTTCACAAGATGTATTTTAAAAGTTTATCAGTGCTCAGATTAATGAATTTGTAGGGAAAAAAGAATCTTGATTTTTTAAATAGGGGTTCTGCATCCTCCCTGCTTAGGCAGATTATACTGTTAATGTGAATGTATATTTAAAATGCTAGGGAGTAGAACAGAATGGTCAAATAACCATGTTCTGTTGTATCAAGACTATGCAATATTTTTCGGTTTTTAATGGAAAGAAAAATCTTGCAAGTTTTTTAGTGAATCTCTGTGGTGATCTGCTTTGATCTCTCTGGCAAATTAATGCTCAGATGAGTGAAGATGCTGGTGATGGTATGCGTGCCCTGAGGAGGGGGTTGCAGTATTTCTCCCTATAAGGTAAATAGCAGATGGCAGCAGAGTGCCTGGTGGTAGTGGGTGCACGGATTAAAGCCAGGAGTCATCTCTTTGCAATTCTCACCCATCTGGAACCCAGAGCTCAGCAGACAGACAATACCCAGGTTTGAAGCAGAGTAGAGAAGAGCCAGTGTCAGGGTCCTGCTGCTCGGCCTTGCTGCTTGTTGGAATGGGCAGGTACAATGATTCTGCTTAAAAGTCCCTTCCCAGGCACTCAGGAGTAAGAGCTGCTCTGTTAGCTGGGTCACACTAACCTTCAGCAGAGGAGTTCAGTGCTAGCAGCCTATTCTGAATTTTACTTCTTACTTTTTAATGCCTTTTTGAGCATTTTATGATCTTCAGGCTCTCTAGTTCACAGCTTGGGCTTGCCATAGGAATAAATCTTTAGGAATAAATTAACAAGGACCAGAGAGTGCACTCAGGCACGGGGCCACTGGTCATGAATGCTGTTTGATCCTGGGTGGTTTGAACAATTACACGCAAACCCACTTGGACAGGGTCCAGCATTGAGCAGTGTGGGTGTCAGTCAGTCAGACTTGTTCCTGAGGTCAGCCCCCAGTTCTCTTCCTCTGCCAGTGCAGAGGTGATGGCCAAAGGGATCTGTCACTCAGTGGTGTAACCCAAATGGGTTTTACAGTTTTATACAGTAACAGTGTTTCTCTTGGCTGATGTGGCTGTGTAATAAGATGAAGCCCATCTTTAGTCTTGGCCTCGCTTTCTATCCAAAGCTGCCTCTTTGGTCAGAAATTTTTTCAATTTGGGACAATTACAACAGGTTTTTTGTAAAGCCATTCCACTGTGCCCAGTCTGGGCTCCCTGTCCCCTTGAGCCTTGCTGTTGCCAGAGCCTCCCCAGTGCATGGGAGAGGTGGCAACATCCAGCACAGAGCTGGGGCTGCACGTGGGCTGCCCACCGCTCTCACGGGTGAGTGGGCACCGAACCACTGGGTCCTTATGTCCCTGCAGGGGATGTGACAGTGTGAGGGCACCCAGCCTGGGGGGGACAGTGTCCCCACTGACTGCTCGGGGCTGCTGGAGCTCTCTCTCCTGCCACTTGGGAAATGACATCAGGGCCTCCCTTCTGATACAGGTCATTTGAGGTTTCCTCTGGTAAAAAATAAGTAAGGCATTGTTGTAGTTCTGGTTTTTTGTGTACAAAAGTTTCTCAGTTTTATCAGCTGCTAAATGAGAAAATTCTGAAGAAGAGTAAAAGGTATTTAATGATGGAAAGGTGTTTTTCCTGAGAGCTCTGCTGCCCTCCACTTCTGCTCTTATTGTTTTATTCATGACAACAAAGGCAATTTCTCAGCAATTCCTCTTGCATTGTTGTTTTTCTTTGAATCATAAAAATGATGAGGCAAACAGCTGTTGCACTTTTGTTTTAGTTGCTGCAGATGGTGGGACTGACTCTTCAGCCTTAGTGGATGACAATGGCAGTGAGGAAGATTACAGCTACGAGGAGCTCTGCCAAGCTGCTCCCAGGTACCTGCAGCCTGGAGGGGAACAGCTAGCAATTAATGAGGTAATGTCCGGGGCTTTGCGTTGCTGGAATGATGGGATGGGAAGGGCAGGGACAGAGATGGGGGATGCACAGGGATGTTTTCCACAGGTCTGAGATTTCATAGTCATACAAAATGCAATGGCAGTAGCTAGCTTCTTTGGGAAGCATTTTTGTTTGTTCAGTGTTAAATACCTTTTTGTGGGTAAAACTTCCTTTTGTACACTCTTTTATTAACATTGCAATTTTTCAATAAATTGTGTTTCCATCTTATAACCTCTCCTAGTGTTTTCTCCACTATAGGAAGGGAGTGGGGGAAAGGGGGCAGCTTGAGTGGATTTAAATTTCACTCTGGGTTTTAAACGGTCACAGACTGTAAATGTAACTATGACTGTAACTGTAACTGCTCTGGAGCAGGATTCTAATTGTTTTCACTAATGATTATATGCATAGATTTCTGAAAATCTGAAATTGTAGTGTTATCCTGTAACAAGAGTAATAGTAGGCACCCTAGTGAGCTATTTTTATCTCTTTGTAGTTTATAAACACTTCATAGTTTATCTTCTGTCCTTCACAATCTCATTTTCTTCCTATCTTAGCTGATAAGCGATGGCACCATCGTCTATGCAGAGGCTCTCTGGGACCATGTCACTATGGATGATCAAGAGCTGGGCTTCAAAGCTGGAGATGTCATTAGAGTTCTAGAAGCTTCCAACAAAGACTGGTGGTGGGGGAGAAATGAGGACAAAGAAGCCTGGTTTCCAGCTAGCTTTGTCAGGGTGAGTAACTCTTTTGCTTCCTGCTTTTGCACCATTGCAAGATTCCTAACAGAATGCAACAGTTGTCATGGCATTACATTTCATACCTGATCCTCAGCATGTTTATAGCTGAACATCAGTGCTGTAACCCCTAATGAGCTCACAAGGAAAAAAGCAGTAGAGAATCACACCCTAAGATCCCTTAGCTCCCCTGACAACTTTTACTCTCTCTTCTTCATTTGGTCCCTTTGTAACCAAAGGAATTTCTCAAGCAGAGATTACAAGAGCAGAAAGCTCAATCAGAAGTCATCAGTGTATACAGAGAGGACACAACAGTTCTCATAAGGGGTTGGGGAGAGCTATGCTGCAGGAATTTTTTGGTAAAATAGGGCTTAATTTATTATCAGTGACATTGCGTAGAAGTCTGTTTCATAGTCTGAACTCCGCAGTCAGAACTCACCCAGATTAATACCAGTATAACTCTCAGATGGTATAATATTGAAGTATGTTTTGGAAAGTAACTTGAACTGCCTTTTGAGAACCTGTAGTGAAGCTTGGGCCACACTGCATGAAGTACCATATACACAAAGTGCAGGAGGTGGTTACTCCCTTTCCCCATCCTAGATCTCTAGACAACATGGGCAGACAAAAGTCAAAAAAAGGGGGTGCTGCAATCTACATCGTACAGATGGGGCACAGGGAAGCTATTTAAAAGTGGTTGAGTGTCTACTTTTATAATTTTTACCCCTATGCTAACTTGGCCAAACACATTAACTATTACTAAGGGTCAGGAATAAGCTTAACTCTGAAAAGTACATGGACAGCACAACATGGTCTCTCTCAAACACTGTGAGTAGAAAGCCATGTATTTAATCAGACAGCAATCTCAACACTTTATTTGAATAAGCAGTGAGTACAATGAGATAAATCCCATTCTGAAACCCCCACTATAAAAGGTAAGAATGGGAACATTTCTGTATCCACTCTTCTCTTAAGTATAAGAAGCTTGTAAAGAGTTTTACCACATACTGTAAAACTTTCTGCTTCACTCCAATTGCTTTGTTTGTTCTGGCTGCAGCTGCGGGTTAATCAGGAAGAAGTGCCAGAAAATTGTAGTAATATCCAGGACGAAGAACAAGATTCAGATATTAGCAAGCATCGCCAGAAAATAGCTGAAAACAGGGATCAGATGAGAACCAATGTTATACAGGAAATTATGAAAACAGAACGAGTCTATATCAAGCATCTCAAGGACATCTGTGAGGTACGTGTTTTAACCTGATGACATTCTGCTGACCTAATGAGGAGAAATCATTCCATGTAAGTTGAGAACCACAGTGGTTTCTCATATCAAAATACTCCCAATTGCGCTTCTGAGGCTGTCAGTCAGATCCTTCTTGTTTCCTCTTACGGCTTTCCTCTCTGATGACTGCCATGAGCCATTGCTTCCTTTCTTTTAAAAAAACTTCCATTTTTGAGAGCGAAAAAGTGCCTCTCTGTCTGCTATTTCCATTATAAATGAGAGAAGGAAGTCCAGTTTATTTAGAGCTTTTCACTACTTTATATAGAAAACTTTGAGTAACTATAAAAAAATAATTTACAGTTCAGTGATAAAACTTCTTGAAAGTAACTTGGAAAGGGTGTTTGCTGAGTGGTTTTTTTTCCTGTTTTCTTGAGTGAGGAGATTTTAACTGGATGATTAGACGCTATGAAGAAATCTACAGGTGTTTTATATCTACCTTGATTGTTTAAGCCATAAAATGGGGACGGTTTTCTGCTTTTCTTCTCAATATTTGTAGGAGGTGCACACTTGGTCAAGAAACTTCTTAATACTTTTCACTGAAGTTTGCCTCTTTTGACATGGGTTGTGATGCATTGGACCTGTATTTGACTTGTCTTTGTGGTTTGCATCTGGAATGGTGCTAAGCAACCTACAAAAATATTTTTTGTACCCTTAGTCTGTCCTTGTATTTATCATGCTGTCATCCTTTAGTCCACCACTTACCATTAGATTATTTCATGCACAGCAAGGTAGACAAAGCAACAGTGTCTTTTGATTTTTTTTCCTTTCATTTTAGGATTTTTTTCATCCTTTCAAAAAATTGGTTACTAATTGGCTTATTTTAAAACATTACATGTAAATTTTGTCATTTCTGTTCATTATTTACTTAAGTTAATAAGATTGATTGTGTGCATGAAAGATCAGGGGAGAATTTGTATGCTCAGCTATGTTGCTGCCATGGTTAGCTGAGTTCTAGGGACATGACTCCCGTATTTTACTGACCTGTTAAGACTTAGACAGATATTAATTAATCAATTTTCTCTAAGACATATATTCTATACCTCTTTTTTAAAAATATGGCAAGCCTCTGAGTTTAGTCCAAGAGAGCAAGCACACACTTTCCAAGAAGAGAAGCAATGTGCCATGCGCAACATGTGCGGTAGAGATGGTCTGCTGTCCTCAGAGTGAATCCATAGGGTGGTGCAAGTAGGACTTAAGGCTGAAAATACACTCAAGTAAGACTAAGCCAGAAAAGCTACACAAATAGTAATCCAAATTTGCAAGCTCAGCCCTAGAATGAATCACTAAGGCGGGTTGTAGCCAGGATCATGAAGCTGGAGTATACCCATAAAGCATGTTTTACATTCAAGAAGTGGCTGCAGTCCACATTACAGGAGCCGCACAGGAATTAGCTTTCCTTGTTGGTACAGTAGGAAATGCGGTAGCTGGCTTGCAGCGTAGCCACTGCACAGCTCTCAGAGCAGATGGCTGTGGAGGAGACAGGAATATTCGTAACAGTGCCAGCGATAGTCAATGGTACTTCCTGGTAAACCTTACCAGAGCAGCTGCAAGGCTATTTCAGCTGTCTGCTGCCAAAGCTGTTTGGGGCAGGCCTGCCTGACAGCAGCCAAATCGAGGAGCCTGGCAGATAGCCCCTATCACGTCAGTTAACCTTCGCACTCCCTGGACCCTGGCGCCGTAACTGGTATGAGACTGTGAGCACAGCAGCTGTTCCTGGAGGTTCAGTCCCTGCCTTGTGCTCCTGACAGTGAGACGCGAGTGGGCTTTACGCAGGGGAGGTTCCCTGGTTCATTTGGGAGGTCCAGGAGCTGGACCCCAAGAATCCGCATGTGAACATCTCAGATGCAAATCTGAACTTGTGCTTCTGTGTGTGTGTGGCTGGGAAACCACTCCCTTGCCTGTAGACCACAGGGGTCTTCCCAGCTCAAATGATTTTGTTCAGGGTAGGACCTGTCTCACATCCTCAGACTAAGGAGTGTTTTTTATTTCATTTCAGGGTTACATTCGGCAGTGTCGCAAACATACAGGAATGTTCACCACAGCTCAGTTAAGCACCATTTTTGGAAATATTGAAGATATTTACAAGTTCCAAAGGAAGTTTCTGAAGGATCTTGAGAAACAGTACAACAAAGAGGAACCTCATCTAAGTGAAATAGGGTCATGTTTTCTTCAACATGTAGGTTGAAAAAGTTTATTTTATTTATGAAATTAAAAAAATATGATCATAAAAAGCCAAGTTACCATATTAGGACGGCACTTTAGTAACAAGTGCTTCTTAAATACTAAACTGGCAGCATTTTAGAATGTAAAGTAACTTGCAGTAAATTCAATATTTGTTTTAGATTTCTCCTCATCTTTAGCAATCATGTAATTTTGTAAACAGTTTCAAGTTTCCTTGTCAAAACTGTAATGTTCACAGATGAGCTGGATTATTTGCAGTGATCTCCTAATTCAGCAGGCAAAAACTTCATAAAGACAATAAGGAAGGTAGGTAGTGGGGAAATAGGCTGTGAGTTCTTGATAGACTCTTGCTAAGCCTATAGCTATCTTCCCCAAAGAAAAATACTTCTTAAAGTGGGTTTGATTATCCTGACTCAAGAAGAGACCTTTATTTCTGTGTTCTGACAAAGGAGGGTATATAGTTTTGACAGCTACAAAGTAGATTTCTGCATACTTTCAAGGCTGATCAGCCTGGAAGCAATATAGAAAATGGATTACTTAATGTAATTATAAATAATAGATGTTACAAAAATTGCTTTTCTCCTTTATAGACAAATACTTTAGTAAAGCTGTAACTTTTTTTTTTATAGCAAGAAGGCTTTGCCATTTATTCAGAGTATTGTAACAATCATCCCAGTGCCTGCATTGAACTCTCCAAACTAATGAAGCAGGGCAAATACCGCCACTTCTTTGAGGCCTGTCGCTTGCTTCAGCAGATGATTGACATTGCCATCGATGGTTTTCTTCTCACGCCTGTTCAGAAAATATGCAAATATCCTCTGCAGCTTGCAGAATTGCTCAAATACACCTCTCAGGAGCACAGGTGAGAGAACTAAAATAACAAATTCTATCATAGTAGTAACACCTAATTACTCAGGTTTTCTGGGTGACACAACACTGAAGCTTTTGAGATCAGGAACAAAATTGCCATGGACCACGATAGACAGGGCATCTTGGAACCATCACAGTAACAGAAACAGCATCTGAAAATGCAGCACTGGGGACAGAGAGGATGCAAGATAGTATGAGGAATAAGTCAAAGAGGGAGAAGGAAAAGAAGACAGTGCTGAAATAGAATGCAGGGAAGGATGTCTAATTCAGAGTGCAAAAAAAAGGCCAATGTGTCAAAGAAATCGAGAAGGAAATCCAAAGAAGAAGGGGGGAAGACTCATAAAGGCTGTGGATGTAAGAAAAAGTAAAGAGTGCGGTAGAGAAAGAACACAACCTGAGCAAGTTTGGAGGTAATTTTTTTTAGAAACTTAGTGGTGATAAACGTTGCCTTAGTTTGCAGTAAAGTCCAGATGTTAGACTTTCAGTTGGCATAAATAAAAATTGAAGTTGCCGTTTATTAGCCTTCCTGGTATACCCCTGTGCTGATTAAAGCTTTGACTAAATTAAGATTTTATCTACAAGTGTCTGTCTTTTTACCTTGTATAATTGCAAAAAAAATATTCCATTGTGACCCCTGTGCTCAAAGTCCAAATGAAGCCTGAGGCAATGCTTCCTTGGCCAAAGTCAGTACTTTAACCTTGAGAAAACTCCCCTTGGAGACCACTGGATTTTTGCCAGGGGCAAAATACAAGGTGTGTGAAGTACTGACATATAGATGTGAAATGCCTCTACTGAGTTCTGTGACTACCTGGGACGTGCTGCAATAGCAATTACTAATGAGTTTCTCTTTCACTGCTACTAATTTTAGAAAGTTTATTCTGTGAGCTATTAAACCTGCAGATCAAGTGACAGCAAGAGGTCTTGCCACCTTCCACCCATAGTACCTGTTTTCCTCTTGTGTGACACAGCATCCAGAGATGCCTTCAAGGACAGAGAGGTGCCCACTGTGCAGAGATGCTTGCAGTCAGGCAGACCTACACCCACACAGAGCCTTGTGGCTCCAGCCACAAGCTGGAAAGCTCCAGCCAGCTGGGGGTTTTGGTAGCATTTTGTTTTCTTAAAAAAGTTGAAGTTCCAATGTGCACAGCCTGCTGTGAAGGCCACAAGTTATGTAGCAAGTGTGGAATAAATACTCACCAAGAGAGAAAAAAGGAACTGAGATAAGGAAGGGCAAGTGTAGCAGTATGGATATCATGTGGTCACCCTGTGGGACATTTCCCTGATGTTAGTAGAATCCTGTTACTGTTAATCTCACTTTTTGTATTCAGTGTGGCAGAATAGAGTTTCCACAGGTATAAATAAAGAGAGGAGAGAATGCACACACTCAGAAGGGAAGCGCATCCATCAGCAGCAGCCGATGAAAATTGGAACTGGGACAGAAGCAGATAAAAAGGGCAGCAAGGCTAACCCCTTGGCAGGATTTATTTCTGGTTCATGCTGCTTTCTGCCTCTGGCTCCCTTTTCTGCGAGAGGCATTCTGGTAAAAGAGGAAAAGCAGCTGCTTTGCTGGGACTGCTAAGGCAAGAAATACGTCTCTTCCCTCCTCTCTTCTGAGAGACTCCCGTTTGAGGAAGGTGAAGGAGCTATTCAGAGGAGGAAAATAAAGCCTGCCTGCAGCTTGAGGAGATTCCTAGGCATGCTGGGAGCTGAGGAAAGAAGGAGGGGAGCAGAGCATTGGAAGAAGGACAGGAGGATTGGCCTGAGTTGATTGCATTAGTCCCAAAGCAGGAAGAGGAAGGTGGCCATCATGGCTCACACATTTGTCTCGTGGAAATGGGACGCTTTCTTCATATTGTCTCCTTTAATTCCTCTCTCTGGTGCCTCTCTTCTTGTGTTCCTCTCTCACCCTGTTTGGGGTTGCTTTTGCTTTTTTTTCCTGTCCACCTAGCACTCCCCATTTATGTTAATTGACCCAGTCATTGGGAACAAGAAGGAGAAAACGCAGTTGCTAAACATGATTAAATTAATGCCCTTCCCAAAAAAAACCCACTAAAATCTTGCTTAAAAACACAGTCCTTTGATGAAATACAGCTATCACTGAAATCAGTGGGAGTTCTGCCGTTGTTTTCAGAAGAGACAGTGTTGCAGTTCATTAATCTATATCCTGTGCTTCCTTCCACCAGTCTAATAATTTGCTCCTGGACAAGCCCAGCAATACAGCAGCACTGAATTGTACAGGCTGCTGTGTGGGGTTCGGCATAGCAGGAATCAGGTTTCTCTTATTTAAGTACCCGAGTAGAGGGATAAGTGGATAATGTGGGCTAGTACTGCAAGCACTGCGGTTGCATCATGTCTATGGTTTGTGATTGCATCATGTCCATTGTATAAGTGATCTTTGAAATGTTCCTTTCATTTCACAGTGATTACAGCAACATAAAAGCTGCATATGAGGCCATGAAGAACGTGGCATGCCTAATCAACGAGCGAAAACGGAGACTAGAAAGCATAGACAAGATTGCACGTTGGCAAGTCTCTATCGTAGACTGGGAGGTGAGTGTCAGCCTGTCCCTTTCCTGGGCAAAGGTACTGTGTACAATACTTGATGTCCCCTGCAGGATATGTCTTTCTGCGTAGGTGGTTGTTTATGGTGTCTACTTTTCAAGTGGTCATTGCTCAGTTAAAAGTCCAGTTGCTTCATTTGCAATGTTTCTGTTACTGATTAACATTGTTTATAGTTCAGGAAGAGCAGTGTGTGTTAACATGGACACTTGCCTGTGAGATGAGATGACAAAATGAATCTTTTAAAAATGCTAGACCTGTTTAATGTCTTTTGGAATTTTGGTCGTTCTGTCAGAATGGGAACTTGTTTCACTGGCGTAAATGTTTCCCTCTGTTTATGCAGAAATAAAGTAGAGCAGAACCACACTGATGGAATTTACCTCTATGACATTATTTACATTGTCTGACAGTTTCTTGTAAAAATACAAGAAAAGTGAGTGAACTTAAGACTTGATTACATAATGAGACTGGTTAGACACACAGTAAGATCTTAAAATACTATTTACTTACTACACATCTCTGTATCTCTATATCTGTCTTCCTAGGGACCAGATGTATTAGCCAGAAGCTCAGAACTGATCCACTCAGGAGAACTGACGAAAATATCAAAACAAGGCAAAAGCCAGCAGAGGACTTTCTTCCTTTTTGACCATCAGCTTGTCTTGTGTAAGAAGGACTTGCTGAGAAGGGACATCTTGTATTACAAGGATCGTATTGACATGGATGAGATGGAAATTGTGGACACCGAAGATGGTAGAGACAAAGACTTTAACATTAATGTCAAGAATGCTTTTAAGATAATAAACAGAACAACAGAAGAGATTCATTTGTTCTGTGCAAAAAAACAGGAGGATAAAAAGAGGTGGATGGAGGCATGTGAAAATGAAAGGAGAAGAGTTCGAGAAGACAGGGAAATGGGTGAGTGGAACAATTTCCTCTCCAAACAGTGGCTAAAACAAACTTGCTTGTGCAGTTCTTTAAGTTTTGTACAGATGTGCATTCTACCTTCTGGAGCTGGTGTCCCTTTCTTACTTGACATGATGTTTAGCTGTGTAAATGAAGCCTATTCAGGTGTGTTTGCCCTATCACTGTGGGCCAAAGGTCCAGGGCAGGTAGTGTCAGCCATATGATTCTGGTGCATTATGGAGCAGAATGAGAGATGAGATATGACAAGATGCATTTCACAAAGACCAATCAATAATAAAGATCCATCTAAAATCCTAGCACTTTTGTATGAACATTTGGCCAAAAATATCTGTTTCTAAAGGACACTTTTTTACAAAGCCAAGCAGCAATAATTGTACATTTGCTGTCTGTGTCATACAGTAGCACCTCCTGTGTCCAGGAGGCCCGTGCAGTTGTACGGTGTCATTAGCTACAGACCCAGCACTAGCACCACTGGGCAGTGCACAGAGAAATGAATCCAAACCTTGTGTGAGGAGGAAAAAAAGTAGGAAGTCCTAGGACCAGTTTTAGACTTGCAGCCTGTGAGACACTCTAAGAACAGTGTGTCTTCGGTGTCAGTGTATCGTTAGGATTGCTTTTTTGTTTTGCATTGTTTCATGCTTCCTTTGAGATCAGTGACAAAAGCTCCAGCAAAATTTCATTGGCAAAACATACACAAAAAAAGCAGCAACACTGATAAAAAAAACAAAACTTTTTTTAGTATTCTAAAAAGTCATGTTAGTGCATCTGTGTGTGTTGGCTGCATGAGAACTCTTTTCAATAACACTCTTGAGGCTTGAATTGACATCAGGTTAACACTGGAAGTGCAGTGAAATGGATGGTACAACTCAGAAATTATTAAAACTTAAACAAGATGCCAAATCTTATATTCCGTGTTCATGTGAAACACCTGGTCAGAATAATAGGAAGACGGGAATAACCCTTACATTACAAATGTAAACCTTTTGATCTTAGTGGCTTTCTCTCATTTGATACTGTTGTAAGTATGACAGAAATAGGGCCTCTTCCATATGTATTTTAGATAGTCCGTAAGCAGAGGAAAATACTTACAAGTTTGCCAATACATTCTCAATTTAAAATCAGTTTTAACCCTTCTGCATTGCACCGTTGCAATTAATCCGAGTCATCTTGAGTCTAGAGTAAACAATGAAGGAGCCACAGCTAAATTTCCCTCAGACCTTCCAAACCTGACTCTTCTCCAGTGCTGAACATCCCAGTGTGACATTACAATTGGTGTTGTTGGGCACAATGCTGATGGCTTTCACACCTTGCTCTGTGTGGGGCTTGCTCTGTCACCTTGTGCTCGCGGGCATGGGAGGTAGCTGCCTTCCCTAATTCACCTAAACAGAACTCTACAATAGTGGATATTGCAAAAGGGTAAAGGGGATCAGAGGGTAATAGAGAAATGCTGAGGATCTGATCGTAATTGTCCACACAATCCCTCTTACAACAAAGTTACAGAACGACTCCACTCCAGTATACAATGAGAACTGTAATACAGTGACATGGAAGGATGCTACTGAGTAGAACACAGCTCCTGCAATTTTGTGAGCAGGACTGAACTAAAGAAGATAAAAAGTGAACAAGTGAACACTTCCATTCCCATCCTTTTGCAAGAAGAAGAATTCTTGAGCTCTGCACCTCTTCCTGGGTGGTTACTTTATAGTGCACTGGGAGAGTATCGTGAACAAGTTGAATGCTGTCTGTCAGGAAGCTCCCAAGGCTCTGCCCTGGGCAGCAACAGGTCTGTCTTGGTGTTACCATTCCTCCTAAGTGACACTGCTGCAGAAATTTCCAAGTATGAGGGAACTGCAAAGGTGTAGAAGCTACAGCCCTAAACTATTTATTCTGCTGGGACCTCATTAAAATCAACATATGATACTGAAAAGAGTAACCATTCAACAGTGATGGCACTGGCAGTGAGATTTGTCATAATAGCAGTAACCCTTATTTAGGGTCACAAAGTCCCGTGGTGCTGAGTGCAAGAATTGCACAGGAGGGTCCATGTGCTTGATGCTCTTCAGGCATAGTCCAATATAGTGCAAAAAAAATCAGTAAAAAGAGAAACTGTATGTTTGATAATGGCGCATAGGCACATGCAGTGTTTTCTGCCCATGTAACATCCAACCTTCTGTGAACGAGCTTTTCAAATGTTGCAACTCACTATTCTCATGTACCTGTTTTGGGACAGGTATGATGACTCCGAGGAAAGATTGAGTTGTAATAGCTAATGTCCGTCTGGTCTTGTGAGTCACAGTGACTTGGATGATTCTCCATTAACCAGAAGACTGTTTCTTTTCTAAAATTTCTTCTTTTTTTGGCATAATTGAACATTTTCCTTAGCCAAAACCAATGGAAAAGTGCCAGTATTCTCAACCTCACGTTTAAATTTATCTTGTTGATTTTGTAAGCTATCTTGCTGGGCTATACATAAAGCCTGTAATCTGACCACTCAGAGAACAAATAATACTCTTTCAGTTCAGAACTGCAAATGGCATTTTACTTCTATTTTCAAAGACACTTCGGTGTGAGTCATTGTCTCCCAAACCATATCTAGCTTTTCTTAGCTTTTATGAATATATGAGAGGAAAGGCCACAGCCAGAAAGTCCTTCTCCAAACCACTAATAGTAACCCTAAGAAAGTAGTCTGATCTCTCTTGATATAATTGCTTTCATTTTTAAAAATCTGTTTCCTTATTTCTATAAAGGAAAGAAAAAAATCCTGCAGAATAAAAAACTTCTGCAACCCCAAAATTATGGATGTTTTAAGTTAATAGGCTGATTTGTAATAACTTCTTCATAAGTTAAGGATAAAAAAGTAAAGGGAGTTTTAAAAGTATAGAGAAGTGAGGGAAGATGCAAAATGGAACCAAAGCAGACACTTCATTCTGGCTTTGAACCACAACTTCTGTGCTCTTTCTGTGCATCTGAGTGAAATAAGTGAAATGAGTGCAGCCTTATGCACAGCATAAAATGAAACAGCATGTGCACCCTGTTGTCACCTTGTGCAAATGTGACATTTCCGTGTATCTCAACTGTGTTGTGCACAGGGAGAGGAAACTGGAGTGCCTGTATCTGGGCTTCAGACAACACCAGTGTCTGGTGCCACCTTCTCGCAGATGTCTGTCATCTCTGTGCTCACCACAGCTCAGTCATGCACCTTTCACATGACAGTAAATAGCGCAGGATTGCCCACGTGCTTCACGTAAATTACACAAGTATGTGAACAGGTGCATGAGAAACCCAAGTGAGGGATCCAGCCCCAGAATGATGCAGCCAAAACCACATCACAGCCTGCTTCAGCGTCTGGCAGATTTTGTGATACTCTCGTCTGAGTGGAGGGAAAGATACCCAGATTTGTACTACTGCAATACCAGTGACTCCAATTTGTTACCCAGGTTAACTCAGAGTGAGTGAAAAACAAAAGGATTCTGCATTTGTGATCTATTACTTGGTGGCTTGTAGATTTCAGAAATGTTAATTTACACTTTTTTTTAAAAATCTCTTTTAATCTGGACTTACCTGTCATTATCCCAGTGGAAAACCCTCTTTAAGTTCATATGACAATATAAAACATACTTCTAAAAACTTCAGGTGTATTACTACTAAGATTTACTAAAAATAGTTTAAGATACAATTTGCTTGTTTGTTTTATTTTAAATAGTCAAGTATTAGATACGGTAGTTTTGTACTAGTGCCCTAATTTACACTTTGACATAGGTATGGAAATCTCAGAAAACCAGAAGAAACAAGCCATGCTGAATGCTCGTAAGTCAAGGCAAGGAAAAATGAAAGGTGGGTGTTCAGAACTGCGTTACCTTCTTACTGTGTTCCAATGATCTTTTTATTGGGAAATAGCACAGTCTGGCTGTGGCTGAGTTCTTCAGTCTTCTGACAACATTTTTTGTGGTTTACATGGAGCCAAATAATTGCTATTAATCTGTATTTTAATATTAAATTCCAATGTCTCTGTAAACTGTCCTCTATATCAGCTTCCTGAGCTTCTTTGAACAGACAAGTCAGTATTCTGTATATTAGAGAAAATGCTCAAGAGGTAAGGCGAGCTGTTTATTTTAGGGTTGTGAGGAATTGCATGCAGAGGTTAAATTAGAAATGAGTGTTACTGATTCCTTCCTTTGCTTTTACAGAAAGAACTTGTTCACCTTACCAATTCTGTGCCTTCTTTAAAATGTCCTAAAGTTCTTTTTGCAAGCCACATTGTTACATTTTTTACAATAACAGTCAAAATGGCTCCTTCTGGCATCCCCCTAGAAGGAAGGATGGACTAGAAGCTTGTTTATCAGGACATGGCTTCTTTATTCATTTCCTCTCTCAGAAAAAAATCACAACAGAAACAAATCACAACAGATTTTGTACTTTGCCATCTTAAAGTCAAACTTGGGCACATCTTTAGTGTGCTGAGAGAAAAGTGGAACAAGATTTAAGTCTGAGTTTAGGAGTGAAGGAGTTGATATTAGGTTGTCTTCTGGTCATTGGTATTAATATTCTTAAAGCATTTCTCTTTATCAATCACTAGATACCCATAGACACTGTCTGGATTTTCAGGGGAGTGGCTAAAGTTTGTGATTAGGAGATTCTGTTCAGAATGCACAAAGCTCAAAGTCTTAAGAACATTAACCCATAAAAATGTATTCCAAATGAAAGAAACAACATATTTGTTGGTAGCAGTATTCTACCCAGCCTTACTCAGAGAGTGGATTGAGGTACTAGTATCTGCTGTTTGAAGTCATTCCTTTGAAATACCAGGATTTAGTTGTGCAAACAATATAGTCCAGCTATGTGAAACTGCTGCTTGTTTTTGGTAATTCTGTAATGTTATTTTTACTGGTGTTGTTGTCTTCTTAAGCCAACTCAATGCAGCAATTAAAAAATCAAACATCAGAAAAGGTGACCTTTAGTAGTTTTGCCATTCAAGATCACAGCAAAAGTCAGTTTGTCCCCTGGCTCTGTGCTTAAATTTTCCCTGGCTGACTCAGGTGCTTTCTCCAACTGTTCCTTCTGCAGGTGTGAGCTATAACGGGTGTCCCATGCCTCCTCCACACCAAACCCTGCATCCCCTTCACCAGCGACACATCACTGTGCCTACCAGCGTCCCGCAGCAGCAGGTCTTTGCCCTGGCAGAACCCAAGCGGAAGCCATCCCTCTTCTGGCATACCTTCAACAAACTCACTCCCTTTAAAAAGTGAGGGGCCAAGGACCTGGAAGGACATCGGCAGAGAGGGAGACTTATTCCAGAAGAGGACCTTGGAGACATAGTCAAGCTTACTTGAGCTCAGCGAATCTCCCATTTCAGAGGCAGAACCTCGGGTTCCCTTGAGCCAGGAATGCAGCCTTTGTCTTGGATAAGAATGAAGTTTGTCAAGGCTGCTCTGAAGTCCATGTTGCCAAGTGTCAGCATTGCTGATGAAGAGCAGTCTCTCTTCTGACAAAGAGACAACTTGCTGTTACTCAGAAGCAGCAGTATTTGATCTCTGTTTTTTAGTTATGTTGAAGTAGCGATGGAATCATGCAGGTCATTGTAACATTTCATTTTTCTTAACCTTATATTGATGGCCAAATTTTGGATAGGGAGGAATTTTTCCTTAGGGATGTGTCAGCAAGGAGTCTTAGGTGAGTTTTCTCCTTCCTTCTGCAGCACTGAGCACAGATCACCCATTAAAATCAGGTGGGAATATCCCATGTGATTAACCAGCTATTGCAGAATTTAGTGGACCCTAATCCTTCCTGTCTTTTTTCTATTAGATTGCCAAATGGCAGGAGAACGTCCCGCAAGGCCTTACCATATTCCAGATTGGAACAGGGAAATTGTATTCTGTCCTATAGAAACATGAACAGAGTGTGAAATGGACTGTAAAGATATGTGCATTTATTGCACACAAGTGGAAACAAGAGGAGCCCAGGGCATCTCAGATTGATTAATTTCAGTCAGAGCAATATCCTGCATGCATGTATGCTCTTCAGTGTAGAGCTGTTATATCGCTTTTCATGCACTTCTTCACCTGGGAGACTCTTCTTTGTATTTCCAATATGCTTATTTCTCTGTGTAAAAAATACTTTTTTATTTTCTCATGGAGATAATGTGAATGTACAAAGTCAGAGTTGAGACAGTACATGGTGACTGCTGGCTATGTTACATAGGTCCCATGCTTTTTATTCATATAGTTGGACTTAGAAAATGAATAAACAGTAATGTAAATATATTGAAGCGGTCTGGATCCATGCTTCTTGTACGTAGTCAGTTGACAATGGGGTTTGACCAATAACTTTGTAAAAAAGAAAGAGAAATCCTTACTGGAAGGGACAAAAAAATTGTGTGGACCAGAGATGGATTTTTGTCTCGGTGTCATCAGTCCTTATTGGAAGGGGAAGAACTTGACTTGATTAAGGTCAGCTCTGGCCAACATATGCAATCCATGATTTGCATTGCTTCAATTTGTCTGTGGCATGAAGTTGATCTGGGAGAATAACTTTTAAAAAGCCACCAGGAAGAAAGAGGATCCTGATATTTGAAGCACTGATAATTTCTGCTTGCTTGCTCTCATCAAGGATGATAAGACTGCTGGGAATATGGAAGGAAATAAAAGACTCAATATGTTTCAGAACTGATTTGCTATGAATGTCTTTACAATACTTTATCTTATGCTGCTGATTAGGGGCATTACCTGATGATTAGGATAGATCCAAGGGTATTCTTTGACAATGGGCACAATCAACTTTGTCATGGATCTGTAATATATGAAAAACAAGTAAGGGGCTAGAGGCCAGGCATCTTAACAACAGTGTAAAAAAGCCTTATTTTAAAGATGTATTTTTTCCTACTACTATTGTTACCTCCATATTTTTATTTATCATCAGTATTGTGAAGCCCACTAGTAACTATATTTTGTGATTTCATAACTTTGTGGCCACTTCTGCAGAGCCCAGGTTTGTGGTTTTGATTTTAAATTATATCTTTTGACAACTGTACATTTCAAATGCCTTGTGTATATAGTTCCGCAATAAGGCAAAGTCTGGTATGCTCAGCCAAATTGTGCCCTGCATAGTAAACTTCATTGCTTGTGCTTTCCCATAGCAATGGGAGATGACCTAAACTAGTTAAGAAATGCGCACTGACATTTGTAATGATCCAGCTGAAAGAACATGCATGGGGAAGTCAGTGAAAAAAGCTGCTTGTATATTTCTCTTGTTGTTTAAGCCAGCCATTGCTGTTCAGATTTTTTAAAAAAGATAATTCTAAATGCTCAATTTAAACACAAGGAGCAGACTTCCAAATGCAGGCATGGATGCACGCCCTTCCCCTCAAATGAGTAAGCCTTTTGCGTTTCTTACCTAGCCATTTTTGTGGGTACTTGCCACGATCAGGCCTGCAAACCAACGAGAAGCATGTGTGGTGCGAGTGAAGATGATGTTTTTCATAATCGCATTTTCAAAGACTTGTTCTAGGTGCAAAAAAATTGCTGAAGTTGGATTGCAGCGCTCACCCAGAAACTTTGCCAGCTGGACCTGGAGACGTTATGAGATCCTTACATATGTGTCTTTGCCGAAACCTACTTCCTTCCAGCGCTCGGTTCTGTGGGGTGCTGGTAAAAAAAGGTTTGGGGATCTTTCTTCTGACATGTCAGTGCCCATTAAGGCTCTTCCCATGTATTAGTGCTGGTGCCTTAACCCTAAAAATGAACAGAAATGTTTGCATATGGTTTCAGATGCAGCAGGTTTTTTCTCAAGAAGTGAATTTCAAAGAGATAAAAAGAAAATATTTCATGGTGCAGATTACTCAGGACAGTTTTACATATAGTACTCTTCATATAGACGTGGTTGTTTGTCATACTCTCTCTGTCTTTCTTTGCAATATGACCTTGCAACAGATTTAAGATCAAATATAGTAAGACAGGCCAAATTTATACTATGCCATAGTCTTTTAAAAAATTATAGTGAAATGAAAACACACAATTACATTATTCAACAATTAAGACAAATATTTACTTGGGAGTCAGCCTCACTTCAGAGTCTGTGGGAAGGAGTTGCAACTAAAATGTAAAAGTTTGAATTCTAGCAACTCTTGCCCCAGTTCTCCTTCTGGTGACAAAACTTTTGTGATGGCAACATCTGTTCTTTTCCACTTGCATGCTTTAAGTTACTATAAAAAATTCTAGGGCAACTACTAAGAACATTTGTGCCTCATTTAGATAAAGCCCAGCCAGAGCCTTCCTGATGCCCTGCTGAGCAGATAACCTCAGACTTCTTGCATGAGATGCAGTAAAATATAATTGTCCTCAAATATGTTCCCACTGAGTCAGGAAAATGCCAAACCATAATTGCATCCAACTCAGAGCATTTGATGTATAAAATAATAAGATTGTTTTACAAGTGGCTCTTGCCATGCTAAATTTCACATTGAATTTTAGTGGTCAGTGTAAGAACTGAGTTCAAAGACAGACTTCTCAAATGTTCCACATTTTAGTTGTCTTTTGAAAATAATTATATCACAATTCTGGAGCCAAAGGTCTTCAGCCATAACTAACACAGTACCTTTCTCTGACTGCCTTTCTGCTTTTTTTTCTATATGTGTGGCATTTTTACGTAGGAGATGCCTTCTGAATGATCTCTAATTTAAAACTCTTTGTTGTAAATACTAGGGATAACTTGCATATATATTTTATTTTGGTAAGTGTTTTGTAACATTGTACCTTCCGTACATTGCTTTGTGCATCTCACCTCACGTGTGTGCTGTTACACATGTTGTAAATGAAGTGTCCTGGCTGCAGAGCAGAGGGATTGGCTGTTGACAGCTCAAGTACAATGTGTAGGACTGCAGTAGCTTGATGTGCATTTGTTCTGGAGTAACTGCATTGCAAGGTTTATTTACTCTTTGAACGTTGTTTGTCAAATGAATCTATTTTCTGGAAATAAGTACAAACTTACATTCCTATTATTTTTCTCTTATTGTACATGTTTGAATTAAATAATATACAAAGCTGAAGTTCCTCATCTGTGTCTTATAAAACTTTATCGTGCAATTTTAAAATGGTTGTGGGTTTTTTGTTGTCTACAAAATTTCCTTTGTGATGCAAAAATGTATCAATGGTCATATTTCTTTTCGTATTTTAAAGAAAAAAAGTCACACCCTCCTCTCTTGGTTTCCCAGTAACAGCTTCAGTACTTCCCAGCACAAGTTCATTTTAACGACAACTAAGCCTGGTTCTGGCAAAGCCTGTCCTTGTTGCTGTCTCAGCCTGTGATTCCTGTGCTTTACCTTGTCCTGGCAGAGGGTTCACACAGTACCCCTTGGAATAGATGCAAATGCAGCTTCTGTGTTAATAAAGCTCCTGCTAACAGAGAATGGTGACTTAAGTACTGCAGTGCAGGTAAGGAGGATTAAATTATATTTTCTTTGGAATGAAAGCAAAACCATTTAAAGGGGTTCACCCAAAAGGCATGTTCTGCAAATGTGTGTGAACAGGCTTACCTGCCTGCTTGATAGAGCAATGGGCAACACAGCTGGGGATTCAACTTCTCTGATTTGGGGAAGATTTTGTATCCCATTATTCTGACAGGGCAGAGGGCCTCATCTGAAAGGTGTGCCTGTGTCCTTCCTGCTCCAGGCTGTGTCAAAAATTGCATTTTGCTGAGACATATCAGCTTTAACAAAAGAACATAGTTTGCTGAAATCTTTTCATCGGAAATGTTTTGGTGAGTTCAAATGCTGGCACAACTGGTTTGCTAATTCTTTACCCCTCTTTCCAACATCCAGGCTCTTATATTTCTTGGTTCACTTCAAAGATGAGAGTTCCTTGGGCCTCCCAAGGCAGCTCCTGCTGCAGTGGGATCTGTGCTGAGTGCTCCAACATTAAAGTGAAAGGCACAGTTTGAGCACTTAGTGAGATAGATTGGATGACAGAAAAACATACCCTAAGCAAACACTGGAGTAGGATGTTGCAATCAATAGGCTTTCTAAGGACCCTGTGGTTCATCTGGCCAGAATGAGCTCATTTGTGCATTTTATTTAATGCTTGGGCAGTCAGGCTAAATCCTGTAGATTGTTCTATCAGCTTTTCACTTCCTTGAGAGGTGATCTATCAGATGGAGCTTTTAGCTTGCACAGAAATAGCACTGCTTGTCTTAAGATTTTTTTGTTGTTTGTTTAGGTTTTTTCCCAAGGCTGCATAATGATCTGTGCTTGGTAACAGAGACAAGGACTTGGGCCTTTTCATGTTCCAGAATCAAAGGAGAAATGAGAAACTTAGTAATGAAAAACAGCACACCACGTAGCTTGTAAGGAAAGCACACAAATACTCCTTACATAGATAAATGTGTTTCTAAATGCTTTACAAAATCCAGTTACTCTAACTATCTAGAGGATATGTAATTGTGAAAATATGACAAAACTGTATAAACTGTCAGCACAACATGTTTTTTGTTCATCTGTAGTTTCCATTCAGTTCACTGCCTTGTCCAGTGCCTGGGGCTGAGAACTCACCTACTGCCACTATTAGGTATTTAGGCTCTGGTTTTAAAAACAGACCTGTGTGTGTGTGTGTGTGTGTGTGTGTGTGTTTGTATAAATGTGTTTACGCTGACACCTCCTTTATAGACTCCATGTGGCACCCCCAGATGTCTCTGCTGGCACCTACAGCAGGTTGCACCAGACAAGTGACCCACACCCGTCACACCCTCCCTCTGTTTATTTTACATCCTACATTTCTGTTGTGCATCTTGGGGGGCGGGGGTGTGATTGAATGACACCTGGACAACGTTTTATCTGAGTCATTTTAATGTTTTAAGCATTCAGAGTGGGACACCTGCTATGGCAGCCAAACCACTCTGCAGACAAGCAGAGGTTGGAAGGTGTCCATCCACATCACTGGAGTCACATCAGTGAAGTGCAGAAGGGCAGATCTGAGAGGGCAGAGGTCAGCAGAGGAAGAAGTACCACTGCTCTTTAAGGGATGAATTTGTCTCCAAACACAAGGTAGTATAGGATTTATCAACTGTTTCTCCCAGGGTTTTTTTCAGGAAGGCTGAAACTGCGTAAGGAGAAAGAAGGAACCCCAGGTACACCATGGCCCTTTCCTATAAGCACACCCCAGACTTTTGAGATACTGACTCACTGAAAAAGTGTCTGGAATCTGCTCTGCTAATAAGGTCAGGTATATCTCATTAACCATCCATCTCATGGTCATTGCTGTCATATTCATCTAAAAGAGGTGATTAGCACAGCAATCAATCTAAAAACTCCTGCATCTCCTGCCTTTCAGATGCAGTGTTTTTTAAGATCAAATTATGAACTCTTGCTCCTGTGTAATTATTTTCAAGTAATTTTTCTGTGATGAGACAAGGCACTAAGAAGCAGCTGAAGGAAACATTTGTCTTAAGGCTGTATCTACAGCAGTTGGTTGTCTGCTAAAAATGCATCAAACCTGACTAACTGCAGAGTCCATCAGGGTAGAGCTAAATAATGAATGACGTTCCGAACTGGCAGGGTGGGCTGTTTTGTAATGACTCAAACTTTTAAATGAGAGAGGAGGCTGAGGCTAAGCAGCCTTAGAAAATTTCAGATGGTGCCTAATGGGTAAAGAGAAAAGGATTGTTCGTTGCGGCTCTCATTCCTTCTCGGTTAGTACAGCAGCGAGGTTAATTTGGCTACAGAAGTTCATTCAAGTAGAGCAGCGAATTGCTGCACATAGTCCTTCCTTTTCTTCAGCGCTCGGTGGACACGATGTCCCAGGTTCAAGCCAGGGCACCTCAACTCATGCAATATTTTGGTGTCGCCACAGGGTGGTGGTGAAGATCTTACAGAAAACTTCGTTTCTCAGCGGTGCTGAGGGAACGTTATTTGCTTTGTGCAGAGCACGTGTTTCACATCTTTGCAGTGTGGTGACACCCTCAGACACTGTTTGCAGACGCTTGAACCAACAAGGGTGAATTAAGGCCACTTCCTCTAACACATTAACTCCTGTTACTTTTGGTTTTATCCTTCACTGTTGATGATCAGCATTTAGGGAGTCGATGATAAGCTCAGTTGACTTCCACTAGTCCTTAGACAGCAGCAGTTTCAGTAGTTTCAAGAATACACAGTTAAGAGTTGACTTACAGCTTTTTTCAAATTAGTTACCAACAACATATAATTTAGTAGTCCAGTAGCTTTGACTGCTCCTTGAATAGCTAGATAGGGAGCCTGCTAATTACAGATGAAAAACTTTATAATTCTATTTATTTACTTTAATTCAACCTTGCTACCTCTTTTCCATAATTACCTAATAATTGTAATGCCACATTCTCAGCATTTTTAGTTTTAATTTCTATAGTCCTTGTACCTAAATCCATTGTAAATTACCTGATTCAGACAAGAACTTCATTACATATTTTAGCAGCACAGTAATAATGTGAGACATGCCTTCCTTCCCACAAATCAACCAAGCTGTCAGAGGCTAACATTTGTATGATGTGTTTGTACAAAGGAACAGGGAAATAAAAGCCTTATTAATCCGTTTTAACAATTTTCTTTCATGTAACAGTGGTAAAAGCCAAAGCACAGAGCACTTCAGCTTAATATTGGAATAAATAGGAAGATTCCACTTTAAACCTCTGTTTTAATTATTGAACAGCTCTCAAAATTAAATCACTGACCTTTGAGAATTTAGTGACCAAACAAATGCTTGTCCTCAAGGCACATATCTGAGTGTGCATTTCTTTACATGAAGCTTTTACACTCAGTTTAAAGATGCCCAAGAACACTTCAAGTACCAAGTGAACGAGGTAAGAACAAAAGTCCTATATATGTGATGATGATATTGATGTCAGCTTGTCGAGTGGAGTGCATGTATGGGGATCACACTGTCTATTCTTTAGGCAAGAAACACTTAGACAAGTGGGAATGGGGTTTTCTGCAAGTGCACAAGGACTGTCAGACTTCTCCATGGGATCCACCATATCCTAACAGCATCATACAGAGCACTTCTTCCTTTTGCACTCTTCTGGAGTCCTTTGACTAAGGCAGCAAATGTTTATATACCTCAGAAGAAGAATGTTTTAGCTATTTCCCCCTTTCTTTAGTGCCAACAAGCAGTAGCAGACTAAGTGGGATTTTTCTGATGGGTGATCAGACATCTCTGAGTAAAGCCATTGACAAAGACACCATAAATAATTTCTAATAATGGTTGCAAAATGGGGAACTTTTTGGAACACAGAATAAAACGATTAAGGAACATGTCCCCAAAAATTAAAATCTTACTCTATAAATTAGGTTAAGGGTGTAATTAATATTATTGAGGACATACTGGTGTCTCTCTACGTGGTACTTGTATGCATTGTTTCATGAAAGTGAGAAATTGTGGGGAAGAGACTAAAGAGAAGACATCATCTTTTAGTCAATGCTAGTTAATATTTCAAAAGGAATACTGATCTTACTCCTCATTAATAAAATAACCAATTCCAAAACCAGTTGTGTAAAATTTACTCATTCTAACAATCACTTTTACCTGTTTAAGTACTCAACCTATATAGCCAAAGCTTCTGTGCATTAGACATTTATGGATATTTATTCCAAATAGAACAGGTATTAATTTTGTTGCTATTTGCTTTTTATTCCTCAGTCTAATCTCTTCCCAGCAATTGCTCTTACATTCAATTAAACCAGCTGTGTCCAGGATTAAGTCTTAATGTATTTCAATGGGCCTATATTAAAAGATATTTTATAGGAGGGACTCTCTAGTGAAAAGAAATATAAGCTGGACTTCTAGCAGCAAAGTTACATGAATTGGGAGAACCCAGCTAAAGACTTGTTTTTGCCAAAAAACTCTCTTACTTGATTCCTCTCACCTTTGCCCTCATTTCACTCTGCTCCTGCTCTGACCTTTCCTCTGAGGTCATTCAACTTATTAACCCAGGGGAAAAAAAAAAAAAAAACCAAAAAAACCCCCCAGTGATTGCTTTGTGGTGAATGAGGGGGTTGAATTGCTTTAGCTCACCTCCCATGGCACCATCTCCTGGGAGATGAGAGGTACAACCTTGCAGTCACAAGTAGGTGCAGGGAGAAATGTGGATGGAGAATTGTGTAAAGCTAATGTTTTAAATGTATAATGATGCTATGACTGATATCTCCCTTAAACAATTATTTAAAATAGCACTCAGTAGTCTCTAGGACTGTAATTAATGCTATATAGAGATTTATAAATCAAACAAAACAGAAGAATAGACATGGTGAAAACCCATTTCCTTTTTTTCCTCCCTCCACCACCCTGCACTCCCTTCTAAGGCAGACACAGGCAGATGTACTTTTTCTTTCTTAAACTTTTCAGCCAAATTCATATACCCTATCTAAAGAATGAAAAGCTGGATTGTACTGCTGGCTATTGTAGTCAGCACAGCAGAAACACAAAAACAGGATGTCTGCACCCAAGGGTATCCTGGCATCCCTGGCAATCCTGGGCACAATGGCATACCTGGTCGTGATGGACGTGACGGGTCAAAAGGAGACAAGGGAGATACAGGTACTATGTTCAGAATGAATTATTTAATGTATCAAATGCAAGGCCATTCACTCCCAAATTTGTCTGTAGTTACTCTGCATTAATGGGATTATTCTGCCTAACCTTCAGAAAACCTTTCAGACATTGGTCATTTACCAGTTTGAAGAAGGAAATATAAAGAAAGGCTTAATAATGAAAGCAAGACAGCTAGTATTATGGAGACGTCAGGTTCATGGGATAGAAACAAAAGAAAAAAAAGGCTTTACCTCCTATTGTGGGAATATTTTCAAGTCTATTTGAAAATTTTAAAGCCTGCAAACCTACTTCTTCTCCTCCAAGATAGAAACCATATTTCTGCAAAGAGCTTCGAGCCCAGTAAACAAAAAAAGCAACAACTGATACCTTGTTTGGTGTAGTAGGAAGTATGCAGTGGTAAGAAGATTTCTCTTATCTAAATTATACATTTGTAGAACTTGATTCTGAGTGTGCCTACTTGCTGTAACTCAAGAGTTACTGGAGTAAATTCAGAAATGGAGACTATTGAAAAACAATGTAGGATTCATATCTGCTCCAGCAGGCTATAATAGAGATTTGTGTGAGATATCAAAGCCAGAGATAATCTCAGCATCCTAAAGTTAATCACCCCCATAATACCTTAAGCCTTAGGTTAATGATGGCCCTTGCATCCATGCTGGAATATCGAGGCCGGGGTTGCACAAGGTGATAAATCTGCAGGCATGTGGACATACCACACTTCATCACCTTTTAAAATATAGAAAGAAACAAAGATTTCCATTAGCATCTTAATAAGCACATACACTTTAATGCCCTCTTTTTCTGTATGCAGGGTTCCAAAAAGGTCTGAAAAATAGAAAACCTTAAGCTTAGTTATTTTCATTTAACTTACAAAGGGCCTTTCTTCACTCCAATGAGTTATCACAGGATACCATTGGATTCTGATAAACCCCCCAACTGTTTTTCCTAAATTAGTCTATTATGATGACTATACTGACTATTCTTTGTTTGAACAAAGTGGGGTGACTGTACCATTCTTTATATCTATGTACATACATCTTTGTGGTTTAGTACATGAAAATTAATTTTGTTTCTTACCTAGTCAATGAAATTTCAGCAGTTCCTGGGATGTGCCCATTGTGCAGAAAACTGCTAAAGAACTGTTCTCTGGTCCATATGGCTGGAGAGCTACTCTTGAAATATGGTTACAACCTAACTGCCGACTCTGTTTTTCTTCCATTGCTTCACTCTGAATGCAAATCCATTGCAGTTATTTGATCATGGACCTCTTGGTCATCTGTATTACATCTGTACCACAAAAGTAACTTCTATAATTGCTCTCTTTTGAGCAGTGCAAAGTCCACGTCATGCTAGGTACAGGTATCAAAAGTGTGAATGCCTTCCTTAACTCCACAGGCAGTATTATTCCACTGTAATAATCCATTACCATCGGTCAAACTCCTGCACGTCTCTTCTTGAGGCAGGAATTTACTGTTCATAGAATCACAGAATTGTTACCGCTGGAAAAGACCTCTAAGATGATCGAGTCCAACCATTAACCCAGCACTGCCAGGCCCACCACTAAACCATGTCCTTGTTTCACTGCTAGGCTTCCTGCCCCTGCAATGCTTCCAGGGCTTGCACGAATGTGGCTTCCTCACTCCATTTCCACTGATGGAGGCAACAAGAGAAGAAGTTTTCACATTGGTGGTCCTCACCAGCATATAGTGACTCCACATATCTCAATAGTTCACCTCTTTATGTCAAGGATTCCTTCTGAACCCAAAAAGCACTATCCTCAAGCACAGTTTCTGTGCTCTTTGTCAATCTCTCCATAAGATAAAAGTGTCAGCAGTGGCAGCCACTAAGAGTATGTTTTACATTACTGTTTGCCCAGGATTGAGGAGGAAGGATTAAAGAAGGACCTACTTTCCAAATTTTCTGGTAATTTGTTTAATGAAAATCTTTTTTATTTCTGTACTAGGTGAGCCAGGAGTTCCTGGCAGTCCAGGAAAAGATGGTGTCAATGGAGAGAAAGGCGAACAAGGTCAGAGAAAAAGTGTTTCAATTTAATATCTGTCTGTGAATGGCTGCCCTTGTGTTTATGACCTCATCATACAACATCATCTATTTTCAGTTCATTGCTACTGTTAAATTCTCTCATTTAAATTGAGAATAGCAAACTGTACAAACAGCATTATTCCTAACATGCCAAAGACCCTTGTGCATAACTGATCAGGTTCTTTTCCTACTGGATGAAGCGTATGTTCTTTATGGTGTCTTTTGTCTATCAACTGCTAAAGTGTCTTTCCCATCATGAGACCTTCACCTTCAAAACCTTGTGAAGCGTCCAGAAGAGTTTTGAAGGCTTTGATTTTCAGTGGATGAAGGGTAAATAAAACATGGGGTGGCAAGTAACCATGACAAAAAGCCTTTAGTTGTGCTGCAGTAGCAATCTAGGTAACCCAAGAAAAGCTCTATCACGTAAAAATTATATAAACACGTGGCAAACGAGTTCAGGGTGTTGTCAAAAAAACCCGTTCCTCTGATTAAATTGTGAACCATCTCAGTCATTTTGTACACCAAAGGCTGTAAACAAGTGTCTGGACAGATGCTGCTTTTGTACAAGATGACGTGAGCTGTCAGTGTTATCATCAGGCCATAGATAGCCTTTCTTTCTTTGAACTTACTCTTGCTGCTGTCAGCCAGAGCACCTGTTTTCTAACAAAATAACAGGCTCTTCAGATATTATGCTTATCCTGCACTTAAATGTATGAGAAACTGTGTGTGCAATGAGCACAGTATGTATGGTGGAGACGCATATTTCCTCATGCTGAAACTCAATTTGTGCCTTCCAATGGAAGATCACAAGAAAGTTGTGGGGTTGTTTTGTTCTGTTTTTATTATTATATGGTTTTGGGGTTTTTTTGTTTTTTTTTTTCTTTTAGGAGCCAATGGGACTGTTGAAGAGAAGGGGAACAAAGGAGATAAAGGAGAAAGAGGACCACCTGGGAAACTGGGACCAAAAGGATTTATAGGATCAGTGGGTTACAAAGGTCAGAAGGGAGAGCTGGGACTGCAAGGACAAAAGGGGTTAAAAGGAGACATAGGACCCATAGGTCCAAAAGGGACAAAGGGTGAAATTGGCCATCCTGGAAGAGTTGGTTTCCCAGGGCCAATTGGCCCGATTGGTAACCCAGGTCCTAAAGGTAACACTGGAGGTATAGGGCCACAGGGTAATCCAGGCGTTCAGGGGGAAAGAGGCTTGAAAGGAGACAGAGGAGACAAGGGGAACGTAGGTGCCCCAGGAGTCCTGCCAAGGAGTGCTTTCAGTGTTGGTCTTACAGTCACCACCAAGTTTCCCCCTCCGAATCGCCCGATCAAGTTTGACAAGGTGCTGTATAACAGTCTGAATGACTTCAACTCAGCTACTGGCAAATTCACCTGCAAACACCCCGGTGTCTACTATTTCACCTACCACATCACTGTCTACTCAAGGAACGTGCGAGTAGCTCTTGTTAAGAATGGCATCAAGATGTTGCACACGATGGACAGGTACCAGAGCGGAGAGGACCAGGCCTCAGGAGCTGCCATCCTCGAGCTGCAGGCAGGAGACGAGGTGTGGCTGCAGGCCCACCAAGGAGAGGCTTTCAATGGGCTGTTTGCAGACGGTGATGACGATACCACCTTCTCTGGGTTCCTCCTGTTCAGCACCGCTGACTCACTGGAGCCACTGCTGTGACCCACCCCATAACTCCAGGTTACCCCTGAATGCTGCGTGTCTGTGCCCTTCAGCCCTCCCTAAGAAAGTTGGTATCTGCTGGGCAGTTTCTACTGCAAACAAAAGAAAACAGACAGTTGGTTTCAGGAACAGCTTCTGCACAAGAGAGGACAGCTCTTCAGAATCTACAGTGCTGGGCTTGACACATTAGTGGTTTGGTGACTTACTGTAGGTGGGTACCCCAGTTCTGAAGAAAAAATGTTTTAAAACAAAGTGGGGTGAAATAAAAGACAAAAGTTCCAGAATTATGTCATGTGGGTCCCTGACATCTTGTATAAACAAGATGCAACAGTTACTTCCAAGCCAGTTTATATCTTCCAGGGTGGCATATGTAGATGGACTTGAAACTTGGTTAGTTTGTATCTAACCACTTCAAAATAATTTTTAGACGTGAAATTAGTGTAGTTTGATACCTCTACAGGGACTGCTTGCTGTGTGGCACAAGCAAGTTTTATTGTAGTTGGGTGGATTTTACAGCTTTTAAATACGGTTTTTTGCTCTCTGTATAGTCACAGGTCTGAAATTGAGAAAAATGGAGTGATAGGAGGAAGTGCCATGTAGATTCCCTGATGTGGGCAGATATAAGCCAGTGCAAAAATACAGCATAAAGGTGCTGAACTTTAGAATTAGCTGGTGCAAAACAAATTCTCCCAGATGAAAGATAATATTTAATCAACACTGAAGCAGCCATGCCAGAGAACTGATCAAGAGATATTTCCTGTGCCATACATACAACATAAATTCTGTGATTTTTTCCCCCAGAATTTTTCTCTTTTTCCCCATTTCCTCTTAAAACTCAAAAACATTAAAAAAAAAAAAACAAAAAAAACAAACAAGTTGGGTGGTCTCTTTCACATCTCTTAGAAGAAGAGAATAAAGTCGAGTTGCCAATGGAGATGGGTCAGCATAATGAAATTCAGTGCAAGTGCAGTGTTGGGAGCGTAAGGCCTGGCTCCCATCAGCAGAGAGCCAGGGGGACAGGGGAATGTGGGCACGTTCCCTCAGTAGCTGAACCCCGAGTGTGGATCACACCGAGCCCAAATGAAAAGGGCGCGGTGGGTTTATTCAGGAGGAACAGCTGCACGTCTCAAATGACAGCGAGGGAGATCCCAGGGCACTGAGGCGGAGGAAAGGGCTATGTGAATTTTTCAGCAAGACGAAGTTTTTTCCCGTAAGGCACAGGCTGCAAGTTTGTATCACAGAAACACCTAGACAAAAAACCGTTTTTAAATGGCCTTAGGTTTAACTGGACAACGTGTAGGACAGGTATCAGCTGGCAGAGGCCCCGGTGCGGCCGGGTCGGGCGCTGGTGAGCCGGGAAGCGGGTCAGGCCGGGTGAGCGCTGAGAGCCCAGGGCACAGGTGCCCGGCGGGCTGAGGGGCGGTGGGAGCCGGGAGCTCCGCCTCGCTGCGCCTCGCTCCGCCTCCTGGTGCCGCTCCTCCCCCGCGGCGCGGACGCGCGGAGGTCGCGGCCGAGCGGGGC
>VZRQ01011018.1:1681616-1716586 GCA_013397975.1 Machaerirhynchus nigripectus
GGCAGGGATACGGTGAGCGGCGGGAAGGGAGGGCCGGGCCTGCTGCGGCAGGAGGCGGCCCTGGCTGCTGGCAGCCTCGTGCTTTGCTCTGCTTGTCTGAACCTTTTTAAGGGAAAATTTTATTTTTGTCTAATTTCCCTCGTGTGTAAATTTTTTTTTTTAATAAGAGTTTATAGTGGTTCTAGCAAACCCAGACGTTGTGACTTCTGGACACAGAAGCGTTTGACAGTGATGGCCTTGTGCGTGGGGACGCTTTGAGCCTCAGTGGTGCCCATACGTCCATAAAGTGAGATTACCCCTTCACCTGCCAACCCTCCCCTGGCTATGCCGTCGTTCCTGTGTCAGTGCCGTGCCACTGCACTCCGGCAGTGCTTCAGGAGCAGCCACACTGCTCACATCCTCTTGCCCGGGCATTATTCTTGACGTTTTGCCTATGGCAAAAAAAGGATTTGTTTTCTGATTTGGTGACACTTGGGTTTTCTGGTGCGTATCTTTTTAGGGTGAGTCAGGGACGTTTGTGAGTGCGTGTCCAGGGAATCAACAGGCTCCCGGAGAGGGTAAGGTGGCACAGTGCATACAGAACAGGTGCAACTGTAAAATCCAGGTGTTTGCCTGCTGACTCGGCTATTCCTGCCATGGTGCCCGGCATGGTGGAGCTGTTGAACTTTGGGATTCAGTGAGGACAAACCTGACCTCTGTTTATAATCTGGCACTTGCTTGGGAAACTTTTCTTCCGGTTCTTATGCCTCTGCAAGCACACTGGTGTAAGTCTTGCTTCATGAAATAATCCAGTTAAATATTGTTCCTTTGGCTGGTCTAGGGAATGTGTTCCGGATGATTCACTTGGCCCACAGTTCTTTTGGAATAGCGGTGCGTATTTCAGGCACACAGTGAGGCTGTGCCAGGTAGGATGTAAATGCTGAGGCCAAGCAAAGAAAAACATGTTTCAGCCATGCAGCCAGTGCCATTAAAGAACAGAGAATTGCACCAGGCTTCTTTTTTTTTTTTATAATTTTTAAATTTTTATGTTAAACTTGGTATCATATGTGAGAGGAGTTCAGTGGCTAATTTATCTCTAAGAGGAGATACCTCCTGGTCACAGAGCACTATATGTGCAGGAAGAGCTTGCTTGAGAGAGTGGGTGATGATGCAGGGCAGCAGGAAGACGTGGAGCTGTCAGGAATATTGCAGGACACTGCATCCTCTGGCTGAAGATCTGAGTAAAGGGACAGTCTTGAGTCTTACACAGCAAGCATTATTCAAGGCTGCTGTGATACAAGTATATTTATGTTTGTGTGTATAGATAAAAAAATACCTTTTTCAGTGTTCACCTCAGTCCAGTTCCTGTTCCCAAATAATTAAAACATGGGAAGTGTGAGGAAAGGTTTTCTTTCTTTAGCAAAAAAAGAAGGTGCTTTTAGCAACAGTGACAGAAAGAAAATAGGAAAAAGCAACCCAGAATGTCCCAGATACGTACTTGAAGGGTTGCTTTTGCTTCAGAATATATACTTGTACAGACAGGCTGTTGATTTGTAGCTTTTCGTTTTATTTGGATAAATATTTGCTAGCTGTATGCTAAACCTGCATCTGACTGCTATAATACAAACTGTTTGCAGAAAGTACATTATAAACTGACTGGACTGCAGATTTGAAAGTGAAGATAATGATTTTTAGATACTGAGGTTGAATTTGGGACGGGATAGATGTTGTGTTAAATGATGTACCTTTCGCAGTTCGTTGCTGTAGTTTTGAGGTAAGGAGATGTGCAGTTGCAAAGGGAGCGTTTTGCTTGAAGAGATGCTGTTTTAACTTAAACGAAATAAAGGAAATTTTAGGATAGGGTTTTTCACCCAGAGGATGCTTGGGCACTGAAACAGGCTCCCCAGGGAAGTGGTCACAGCGCCAAGCCTGACAAAGTTCAAGAAGTATTTGGACAGTGCTCTCAGGCACATGTTGTGACTCTTGGAGAGGGTGCTGTGCAGGGCCAGGAGTTGAACTTCAGTGATCCTTGTGGGTCCCTTCTGTCACCTGGAATAAAACACAAAACTTTTCCAAACAGTGTTAAAAAGATAATATAAAAGCAAATATTTAATTGAAAGCCTTCAAGGTGCACAACATGGTGATATACACATGTAGTTCTACAATTTTTATAGGGTTAGTTGATTAGTATACCTATCAGATATTGTCCACTAGAAGAGCAGTTAGGTTAGGTAATTTCTCCCCTGGGTTCAGTCCCATTGGAGCGCCCCTCCTGATCTTCTAACACTACATTTTATTATCTCTATGATACATGGTGCAAAATAAAGTGTCCTTGCTAAACTAACAGGCAAGACTAAACAGAATTTCAAGAATGTGTCAATAAGAGTTTGTTGCCTGTGAGAAAGAGAGCTGGAAAAGTGCTGGAAGTTATAACTATGTATTAACAGTCTACAAACCTACAAATACATGAAGAATACATAAAACCCAAAAGTCTTTAGGCATCACTTCTGACTCAGGGGATTCTGAGATTCTTTGAAATCTTTTTACTGTTGTAGGTCTGCATTGTGGAACTTCTCTATCTGCTAGCGTTAGTAATTTTGTTTGATCAGTGGTAGAACCTTTCTACCTCTCTTCCACAAATGCAGAACATAAGTGCCATCTGCATCTACCCTGCACAAATAAGTACGTTTACCCTGCCCTGTGGGACAGGGCCAGGCTTGGTGGGAACTTCGGGAGTAAAACTGTTCATTCCATCAGCATTTTCAGTTGTTGATTATTCCTTTGCGGTTTGCTTCCAGTATTTGGGGCTTATTTAGTGAGCCTGAGACAACTATCCCATTGCCTGCAGTCCCTTTATATCTAGTGCTGCTGGCCAGTGAAGTGTTACAATATGCTAGCTAGGGTCATTTTGGTAAAATTCTGTAGTGATAATTCAGTCTTGAAACAAAGGTGCAGGAATCAAGGAGGATAATAGTGATGTGTTTTCATTGTGTTCTGCACTGCAGGGTCTGTTTGGTGTTCCAGAACTGAACTGTCCAGAGGGATTTCAAGAAGCACAGGACAAAGCATTGCAAGAATCAGAACAGCTGGTCCAGAAGGCATGTTCAACACCACCTGGGCCAGAGACTGTAATGATCTTTGATCAGCTTTCAGATAGCTTGTGCAGAGTAGCAGACTTGGTACGTTACTTTTTTTTGGTTTTACATAAATTATTTTAAACTGACCAAGCTTACACCATGTTGTTCCGTTTGATGATTTTCTGCACTGCAGTAGATAGCAAATCAGCTCTGCTATTTAAAAACGAAGTTTTGTGTTAAGTCAGAAAATTAAATTGATTGAAAGTGAATTACAAAGGCTTTTACCAAGTGATAGCTAAGTACAAATGCTGTCAAACTGTCCAGTTATTTTTAAGACAGATGGAAAAATAGTGTAGAAGCCACAACAAGAAAAACAACAGTGAAATCATACTCATGTTTCTGATGTGATATTAATACATAAACTCTCCAGTGTCATTTATATTGTGGAAAAGAGGGTTTTGATTTCAGAGTTAAAGTTGGAGTGGCAATGCACATGTTTTAAGTTATGATCATTTATAGGTCATAAATCATTCATAAAGAACTTTCAGATTAAAAGCAGCAGATGAAACTCGACAGTATCACTTTTTTATTAACACAAGAAAAAGGCAGCTGTTTCCTAGATTGTAGTTTTTTGTGGTCCATAGATTTAGAGTACTTGGTCTGATACTCTGTATCACAAAATGTTAAGTTTAACAGAGCATTTCATATTGCTTTCTGGAAACTGTTTGCCCAAACTGTATCTATCAAAGCTTCCGTCTTTGGTTGAAGGAAGCAGAACCAACCTTCATACTGAAATCAGTTCTTATTAAATAGGTCACTGAGTTTTTTGACTTGGATTTTCACATTTGAATGTCTCTGTGTGTTTTCAATTCTCCAGTCTTGTTTCTTATTCTTTTCTAGATTTAAGACATATTCTTTGCCAAGCACTTTTTCCTTCTGAAAGTACTTACAAGCTCTGTCAAGTCACTAGTTCTTATGTTTTTTGTAGACTATACCTAATTCTGCTTAATCAATCAATACCTAAGTAAAACACTAATGTCAGAATTCAATAACTATAGTTTTGTATCAGTTTGCTGAGTTAAAATTATCTCCTTTGTCCTATATTCAGTTTTTTTATGTTCAAAGATGCGCAGCTTGCAGAACTGTCTGGAAGTAATTTGGTGATTGTTATCTATTGTTAGGAATTTTGATATCTGTCATTCAGCACCTTTTCTGTCAGTATTATACAGGATTTTAAAAAGGAATTCTAAGAAATAAAAATCTCAAGTATGTAACATTTTTAAGGCTGCCTTTTCAATCAAACTGCAATCATATTTTATACTGTCAGCTTGTTGCATGTACTTTCTGTAAAATCATGCTGAATGTTTTCAGTGTATTCCTAGACTTTAATATATTCCTAGTCTTTTAGGTCTTTTATCATTTCAATGCAAGGACTTCAGTGAATTCATGCCTACAGTCACGGAAGGCCCTAGCTCCCCAGCCCCCTTTTAGCATCCTTCTAGCCTTATGAACCCCTGAAGACTTACAAAAAATTTGGAGACTTAAAAAAAATCAGCATTTCTTTCTATTAGGAAATATGCACATTTGGTGTGCTTTCTTCCTAACTAGAAATTTCAGTGTTAAAAATCTTTTTTAATAACATTTAAATACATTGGAGTAGCTCTGTGTTGTAAGGACTCTAAGAGACACTCTATACTTAAAATGTTTTAAGAAGTGTATGAATTAATCATATTTATTGGAAAGACACAGGCAATGTGTGGTTTAATAATTGTCAGCAAAGTTTTCCAATCAGCCTTGGGTTTTAGACAAAAAAAAAAGGCAGATTCTACAAAATTATTGCATAGGACTGTAGAAATAAATATTAATATAAATGGAACTGTTTTTGAGTGCAATTTGTTTTTAAGACAGGATTTTTTTAAAATTTGTCTTTTTGCCTCACTGTTTTCTTCTTCTACTGTGTCAGGCTGATTTTGTAAAAGTTGCCCACCCTGACTTTGCATTCAGAGAGGCTGCTGAAGAAGCTTGCAGGAACATTGGTACCGTGGTAGAGAAGTATGTTTTCTTCTTTTTTTTTTCTTATTCTTTTGTTTTTTTGGGTTTTTTGGTTTTGTTTTGTTGTTGCTGTTTTTTGTGGTTTTTTTTGTTTTTTTTTTTTTTTTTGCTATTTCCGTATGCATCTTTAAAAATTACTGTATGATCATCTATGAAAATGGCGATCAACAAAAAATATTTTCACGTGGGAACAAAGTATCAGTCTTCTGTTACAGATATTTAAGGATTTCGTTTGGTTACAGTGTCTCAAGAAAGGCGAGATATTTTAGTTTCAGTTTATGACTCCATGTCACCGAAGCCCATCAAAGGCTCAAAGCAACATTTTTCTAGGACTTGTGACAATTCACTAGTGATTGTAAAGTTTATGTGCAAAATGCTTGAAAGTGGATATCTCAGGACTTGGATTAAGCACACCATGTATAACAATATGACTTTAATATCTGAATACTGCTTCAGATACAAAATTTGTAGAAAGAAAAATGATTATCCTGAGAGGCTCATAATCTACTGTGTGCATGTGTTTCATTCCCCATCGTATCCCACCCAGGCATGCAGCATAATGTGCCAGCAAATTTGAAGGAGGCGGTATTATCTGCATGGGGACAGTGCTTGGTGTGTGGAAATTTTCTAGGGATAGTAAGCTCTTAATCTATTCCAGTAGCAGTCAGCAGCACATTTATCTGATGGCAAACTTGAGCAGAGGTTTTCCTTTAATGGAGTCCGTTCAAAGTAAGGATTAGAAAACTGTTCTCCCACCTTCATGCTCTCACCATGATTACCTTTGTTCATAAAAAACTAAGCAGTCAGTATTAGACTTGCTCATATTGCCACAAAATACCAACCAAAAGTATTTTTCTGTCAGGTGCACAAGGCCTGTTTCCGTGCTGGTTTGTCCACACACGCTTTCTATAGAAATTTTCTATTTTTCATGTGTGATTGTGAACCAGAAAGCATTTTGAAAATACAGTCCTTGGCTTTTAATGTTGTTTCACTAAATACTGCCTTTGAATGAGTAATACCAAGAAACTGAAATACTAATCTGTTACTAATGCATGATACTTTTACTCTGTATTTTTTCAGATTAAATACAAACGTTGAACTGTGTCAGAGCTTGAGACGCCTGCTAGCTGATGAAACTTTAATGAGTTCCTTAGATCCAGAAACCAGGTACTTATTAATGCTTATAGATCTTTATAGATTATAAATAGAACCTTATAGATTTACATTCTTAGGTAGTATATATTGTTCCTTATTGTACTTATATTTTGTGGTTTTTTTAATTAATAAATGCAACTTTTGGAAAACAAACCACATCTCCATTATTAATTTATTAGTCACTACTAAAGTACCCACACAGGAGTTAGGAAGTTTGTAGTTGTGTAATCTTGGAGAATGTCTCTGTGACTATAGAGCACAAGATATATTTATGCTGAATAACTGAGATCTGCAAGAACAAAAAAATTGAAAACTTAAGATTTTCTTCAATAACATTCTTTTGATTAAAATTATATACTCTACTGTGGTGTACATATTAGTGTTTTTAGGACTGAACTTAGGGAACAGACTATATAACTTGATTTCACTTTATAGAAGCTTATTTATATTTTTCTAAATCAGATTAGCAGTGTATTTATTGAAAGCTTACTTCATGATTGCTGTAATAGGTTTTATTAGCTGTTTATGCAGTTACAGTTTTGAATTACTTATTCACTGACACGGTTAGACAACCTTAATGTATAAGTTACTTCCTTCTTCCTTCTTTCCCTATCATCAAGGATGTTAGACTTGAAAAGGTAGTTTTCTGATGTTAGAATAAATGAAGTGTGAGAGGAAATTAAAATGCTAATTTGCACAAATTGGTTGAACATCTAGATTAAGGTACTGGAATTATTTTGAAGGCTATTTTCAAAGCAGATAACTAAACTAAGAATAAAGGAAAAATTGTTTCTTACTGAGTAAATTGTTAAGGACCTAAAACACAGGAAATCTTTGTCTGTAATAAAAACATTCGTATGACTGGCGTTATTCTCTGTGAAAGACATGAAACATAAATAATTACTAAAGGCAAAATCTGTTAAGAAATGATGCTTACTATCAAATGAGGCTGTTTTAACAGGGATTTACTGTATTTTTAGGCGAGTGGCAGAACTTTTTATGTTTGATTTTGAGATCAGTGGCATTCATTTGGATGAAGAAAAGGTAATTTCTGGCTACAATATATGAACAGAAATTTGTCTGTCTATCAAAGACCAGATAATGAAACATGTGGGACATGAAATCATGTGATTCTGGGTCAGTTTGTCCTTTGTGGAATTTTGTTGTCTTAGAAGTGATTAATTTTGTCTATTTTTAAATCACTTCTAAAGGTAGTTTTTAGATAGTTGGTTGTTCTTCCCAGTTTGGTCCTCATCATTCCTTTCTTTTCTGAGGAGGTATAAACAACTCCTGGAATCCAATTTTCTTTTGTTTGGTGTCTGCATCAGATATTTAAAACAGCTACTCAGCTGTCAGAACAACATGTTTACGGAGAGGGAAAAGCAGCATTCCATGCACCTTGATGACAGGTTAATCAAGTACAGTGTTCTATAAGGGATCAGGTGTGTGTGCACGAACTCCTGTGGTGCTCACCTAACCAGAAGCTGTAAATCTTGTTCAAAAGTGAGTATCTAGGCATGGTCTGATTACCTGTCTTGGAGCTTTTACATACTTTTGCAGTAGTTAGTGATGGATTTTCCAAAACCAGCAGCTTACAGCATGCTTCGTGGTATGGATGCTCTGTCTGTTCATAGTTCATGTCACTGTATAAATTTTTGTTTTGTGACCTAGAAAATGCTTCTCCAATATATTTTTATGATTACTTTGTCCAAAGAACAACCCTGAAACTTCAGTTCTGGGGTTTGTGTCTGATTTGACTATTGGTTCTATGGTGCTCCATCTCCTTTCAGTTACAATTTCACTTATTTTTGCATGTTTTCCTCTTCCTCCCCTGCCTGTTCCACTTTTCTTCCTTGCTTCTCAGTGTTTCTTTCCAACTCTCATTTAAGACTTTAGAAATCCTTCCCTGTTGTAAGTTGAAATTTACTTCTGCTACAAAGAATTTCTGCTTTTGAAAATAAAACTCAAAAGATATATTTTCAGGAGTAAGGGTGGAATGGGAGGACAGAGATCAGGTTATGTCATTCTTTGGACTTCACAAGTTATATTGTATCTGTACCCTCAGCCTTCGTTTTTTTGTGCTATGAACCCACAGACAATAGAAACCATACTCTACTAATGTGAGCACGTTCACTGAAGCAAAACTTGCGCGGTTAAATGCGTGAAATACTGTAATGAAGGTGATAAAACTCTAAATCACAAACTCCTGAGAGAAGGGCTGAACTATCGAAAATAATTTACAGTCTCCAGAAAACAGTGCAATACAAACAGGAAAAAGAGAACTTTAATTCTGTATCTATTTTAGGATATTTCTCTCAAAGATGCTTCTTTTTTTTATTCAGTGTTTTACATAGCGATCAGTTACAAGCTAGCAAAGCTTATGTAAATTCTACTTGAACTCCACTGTACATTTTCTTACTGCAGAAACTTAGGCATTTTCATTGAAATTTCAATGCTTTATGAAATTACAGATCTGTATGAGCATCTGATCTTGTTGACTTCAGCCCTACATTATGACTTTGTTGATGCTGTAGGTCTAATCTTAAGTGTTTTATTTTCTGCTTCATTTTTGGAAGAGTCCTCTGAGGTTTAAAAATTTTGAGTTCTGCTTGTACTGTGTCTGAAGATATTATTTTGTGCTTTATTTTTCATACAGCGTAAAAAGGCGGTTGACCTCAACGTCAGAATATTGGATTTATGTAATGAATTCCTGATAGGAACTCACATTCCCAACAAGATTGACAAACATGTTTTGCCAGAGCATATTCGGTATAATTTTACAGCTGAAGGCAATTACTTACAAGTTGCTGGTCTACATGCTGATTGTCCTGATGATCTGGTTTGTATTCCTCAACTTTACTTTGGCATCCTCTATACCAGAAGTGGATATCAGTTATTTTACTTGTTAGTCAGGCAAATACATGTGGTTTATGATTATGCTGTTATTTCTAACAAGGAAAAACTTTTGTAGAACGTAATAATCACTTGCATACTTGGCTGTAGCAGCTATGAAATAGTGGCTGTGCAGCAGAACCTGAATGTCTGGAGGAAGAAGAGGGGCAGAACACAGACTCTTGATTTTAGGCAAGCACACCTCAGTGTATTCAGTAAACTGGGAGGTGGGATCCCATGAAATGCAGTTCTGAAGGGTAAAGGAGCTTAAGAAAGCAGGTAGTTCTCTAAAGACAGCATCCTCCAAGCGTGTGAGTGTTAAGATACTCAGTATTAGTTCATCCTGATCCTTAGAAAGCCAAGCAGATGTATCAGGAACCAGGCTTGACAAACAGGGAACTCTTAATAAAGCTTCATCTCCCAAAGATAGCATACATGGAATAGAAGCAGGTACAAGATTCAGGGGAGGAATGTAGAAATATTGCCTGTATGTGTAGGGATGATGTCGGGAAGATCAAAGCTCAAGTGTAGCTGTGGCTTGAAAGGGACATGAAAAGCAACTACAAGAACAATTACTGCTGCATTGGTACTAAAAGCCTGAGCAAGGAAAACATGGACTCAGTGCTGAGTAAGGTGGGTGACTTAGTGGCAGCAGACACAGATAAGGCTGAGATGCTCACCACTTGCTTTTGCATCAGTGTTCATCAGAGACTTTAGTCTAAGGTAGGAGATTACAGTCTGGATTGGTGGAAAACCAGATAGGTAAAAAAACTAATTTCATGATCAGACTCAGAAAGCAGTGGTTGAAATGTACCCTACAGAAAGACTGGTATGGAAAGAACTTGCCGGGGTCTGTCCTGGGTCTCCTGTTTAAAACCTTTATCAGTGACATAAAGGAAGTGACAGAGGGCTTTTTGCAGGTGATAGCAAATAGGGAGAACAATCGATACACTTGAAGGTCAAGGCTGACATTCAGAGTGGCCTAAAAGCTGAGGTAATGGTTCAGTGGCAACCTTATGTAATTCAAAAAGGACAAGTGCAAAATCCTACACTTGGAAAGGGAGAATTCCTGGTTGTAGGACAGGCTAGGACTGCCTGGCTGGGTCTGATGTGTGGCAAAGGCCCACAGTGTTGGTGAGCAGCAAACTGAGCATGAGCCAGCAGTAACCCTGGCAAAAAAGGGACCAACAGCATCTTGGACTGCATGAACAGGAGCAGAGACTGAGGGAAGAGATTATAGCCCCACTCTTTAGATGTGTCTTAAACAGAAGCCACCAAGATGGGCAGTAACTGGAGTGCTTGCACTGTGAGGAAGAGCACAGGGATTTGGGCCTATTCACTCTGTAGCAGAGGTGGTTTGGGGGGACCATGGCAGCACCCTGCCAGTACCTACAAGGATGTCATGGACAAAATGGAGCTAGGCTCTTCAGAGAGGTGCATGACAGAACAAGTGTCAGAAGGCACAAGTTGAGGTGAGAAATACCAGTTGGAGAAATTTTCCCTGCTGATGATACCCAAGCAGTGAAACAGTAAGGTCATGCTGTCTCTCCCATATGTGCAGGGTTTCAGGACCAGACTGGAAAAAGCTTCGTGTGACTTGGCCTTAGCTCATAGTTGTCTCCTCTTTGTGCAGGAGGTTGGATTAGAGACCTCATGAGGTCCCATCCAACCTGAATTATCCTGAAAAAAAATCTTAATTTAGTTATTGGTAATGTTGTTTTTCTAAAAAAGAATTAATTTAGAGCTATAAATTTAAAATTAATTTAGACTCATTGAAATATGGTAATGGCTTCCTAGAGTTTTAGATACAGTTCTAGGATCAGGAGCATGTTAAAGCACTCCAGGGTTCTGTCTTTACTTATACTATGTAGTCAAGCAATCATACTTAAATAATCAAGGTGGCTTTGGAATCTTACTTGTCACAAAAAAAGGAGAAAACTTTACTGTGGTAGAATCCAAGCTGTAATGTTTAATTTCTTACAGAAATTGAAAATTAGTTAAATTAGGGTACTGATAGGATGTAAATAAATGAATAATGCTCATTTTATGTCATCTCTGAACTCTTGTCCTGGAATAGTGCAATCTGCAGAATTGCTACTGAAGCTATGAGTAATATATCAATTAAAGAATGCATTTGTCTGAGTCAGCACTTTGGAAAGACTCTTTGAAAATCATATAATTTAGATTGGAAAGGATTTTTGGAGCTTGTCAGTTTGAGTCTGATCCTGTTCAGAGCAGGATCAAATAATCAGATTTGTCAGTGATATGTTCAGTTGAGTTTTGATCACTTTCCAAGGATGGAGATTCCTTAACTTCTCTGGACTGCCTGTTTGACCATCCTCACTACTATTATTTCTTCCTGATACCAAATTGGAATTTTTCATCTCCTACCTTGTGTCCATTACATTTCCTGCTCTTGCTCTGCACCTCCAAGAACACTCTGTCTGTATATTCTCTATGACTGCCTGCTAAGTAAAAGATAAAGAAGAATAAGCTCAAGGGAGATCTTTTTAGTCTGGAGAAACCCAGCTCTCTCAGCCTCTCTTCTGTGTCATGTGCTCCAGCTCACAAACAACTTGGTGGCCCTGTGCTGGACCCACTCTCATATGTCTGTGTCTTTATTGTTGAGTGTAACCCAAATTTGGACATGGTAGTTCAAGTGTTGTCCGGGTGGTACCAAGTAGAGGAAAGCAGTCGCATCTGTGGACCAGATGTCTGCTCATTTTCTAGTCGAGCTCAGTCAGCTGCTGACCTTTGCTGCAAACACACACTGCTATGTTCAAGGAAGGGCAATCATCTCTCTTACTTAATTTGCTTTTTTCAAGATGAAAGCCTGGTGGAACAGAACAGGTACAAAATGACATGTGAATTTTTATATTCATATTTTTCTAAACTCAGGACCTGCATTCTTGTTCAATATATTGTCCAAAAGAGAAGCTTATTTCAGATGAAGACAAGCATAAGTTGTTTCTGGATTTCCTGAGTATATTCCATATGTACAAAATAAAAATATTTGCAATTGGTTTGTGAAACATAAAAGCATTTTATCAATTTTTCTGAGTCTCCAGGTAATTTTTTTTTCAGAGTTATGAAAAAAAAAAAACCAAACAAACTAAAAATATGAGAAAAGGAGAAAGTTTGGCAGATGGGCAGACTAATAGTTTTCTTCTACAAAAGAAATAAGGCTTTTCTCTTCCTCTCTTTTCTCTCCCCTGACCCCATCTCTTTTTCTTGTCAGATCCTTCCATAAGCAAGCTTTACTGATATGCAGAAAAAAAATTTGGGTTTAGTTTCAGAGGTTTTAATGAGTTAAGACAGCCCACAGAGTGGTCTAAAAAGCACAGGTTTTGGCAGAAGGAGGGAGGTGATGAGAGACTGTTGACAGGAGTAGAGAACAGGACCCTTTTTGGCAGTCTTGGTCTGTTAGGTTGTCTTATTTCATTCCTTCTTCCACTTTTAATGGGTAACTGTCAGGCAGTTATAATTACTATTGTTAAAAGGCTTTGGGCCTTTTCCCAACAATATCAGTGAAATACAGCTGTTATGCCAGATCTTCAGTTGCATTACTTGTTTCTGTTAAAAATTGCACTGTAGTAATGTGACTTTTTTTTTTTTCTTGTGTTAGGTGCGAGAAGCTGCTTACAAGATTTTTCTTCACTCAAACACTCAGCAGTTGGCTCGATTGGAGGAATTGCTTGCGAGCCGAAACAGCCTGGCACAGTTGGTTGGCTATGACACCTTTGCCCACAGGGCTCTTCAGGGAACAATGGCCAAAAACCCAGGTATAAGGCGTGTATGGAAGGGCATGTTGAGAAATCAAATGTGTAACGTATGAGGTGAAAGGTTGTTGGTTTCTTTAGCTTGGTATACACATACTTCTTCCAGTGAAGTATTTTATGGCAGCTACATTTTGCTGTATGCCATACTCATGCTCTCTGTAAATAACTGAGGAGGATCTGGTGTTCTAGTTCAGAATTGATACTCCTTAGATTATGGAGGTGTCATTATCTCAGCACATAACAAAGTAAATGTAGTACTAAATTCTCTTGAAATAATGTCACTGGAGTAGTTTGTTAAAAAATCTAGGGGAATTTTTTTGTTTAGAATATTCTCATGTAAACTTGAGATCCTTTACAGAAAAATAATTTTCGTATTTTTTCCTTCCTTCTAGAAACAGTAAGACAGTTTCTGGAGAAGCTTTCTGAGCAGTTGTCTAAAAGGTACGTCTTTTTCACTAAGCTATTTTTTTAACCATACTCTTTATTTCAAGAATAGAGGAACTTGTGCACTAATAAGTTTGTCAGTGCTGCTTATTATATGCTCTGATGAAGCAAAAACCAAGACTTTCCCAGAATTTTGAGAGAAGGCTATTCGCTTAGAATAAATTCTGTGTCTGTGATCAGAGAACACCCAGGACTGAATGCAAGAACTGCAGTTAACAGCAAACAAGAAGACCAAGTTGAAGTGTAGAAGAACATCTCTCCTCCTCTTCTTGCCATATGCACAGCTCCAGATATTTTGCATCTGTAAACAAATTTCCGTTTGTCCCTCTTGCCACCCTGAGCTCCACACAGCACAAAACAGTTTAATCACTGGGTATAAATGGGGTGTATTGTAAGAATGAAAATGCTTTGGAAGTGTACAACCACAGAAAGAGGGACTGAATTTGAAAATACCTGAATGGCAGAAGCAGAGTGGAAAAGGTTTTCTACTGTGGTGTGTGGGCCTGCCATTTTATATAGTAATTTTATATATGTAGTACTATAAATCTCTGATGATGGGACTTTTCTTAGGATGGAGTATTATCATGTACTGTATTACATTGCTCAAAAATCTTCCATTAACATTTTCATCATAAAAATACTTTTCAGAACTCAAAAAGACTTTCAAATGATGACAAAGATGAAAATGAAGCTCAACCCCCACAATTCAGTAAGTTACCTTTCCATATGTGATTGTCTGGTTTGTTTCTTCTAAAAAATATAGTACAAGGTAATTATGTTCTACAATTACCTCTACTTTAGTGTACAAGATGTAGTAGAATTAGAAACAGTCTCTCTTCTGGCTTCAACTGCTTTCTGACTACTTAGCTGCTGTATTAAAGCCAAATACTGAGTATGAGAGAGAGCTGTTGGTTTATACAAAGTGATACTGAGATAACCAAACCATAAAGCGGTAAAGGGAGTATCACTTTGCTTTGAATTAATTGACTCATTTGAAAAATAAAGGTTGTACTTTAGGTTAGATTCAAGTCCAGTTTGTATGCTACATTGTATGTATCTTAATGCTGTACATATCTAGGTTTATCTTTTTATTTGAACTGAGTATATTTCTTGAAATCTGGTATGAAGTACTGTTATATAGTTTAATAAGAAGTCAAATACTCAAATATCAAAAATAATTTCAGTTTATGATATATGATGCTGGTTTTGGTGATGGTTTGAGCCCTGTTTCCCATCATGTTTTAAAGTTCTGTGACTTGCTGAAACTGCAAGAATACTCAAAGGAAACAAAACTTACTTTGGGTTCACTTGTCCATTATTGTAATTACAAGCTGAAATTCTCTTTCAGATGCTGATGCCATGGGATCACCCCTACTACAGTGGAGTCCTTCGTGCTGAGAGGTAAGTTCCTGATTGTAATGTAAATGAGTGTCCTTGCAATAAGGAAAAGAAAGTCCTCAATATAAACAAGATTTCTTTCTTTGAAGATGTACCTCAATATGAAAAAATAAACATTATCTGGTGGGAGAGTTGTTTGTAACATTTTTTAGTTACTGCTGGAATGCCCGTAGTTTTGGTTCCTCTGTTTTGCAAGGAAGTATTGGCCCTCTTTGAAGATAAGAGAGGATCAAGCAGTTTCAGAACAGATAGAAAATCCTTATTCTTTTTTTGCTTTTAGTTCTTAGCTGGGCTGTAGTACTGTTTAAAAATACATTTTGAACACTGAATACAATCAAACTTCTCTTTGTATATTAACTTCATTGTGCTTCTTACCAAATGTGCAACTTCGTCCTCTTCTGCAGACTTGAAATAGCAACTTCTTCAGTAAATCTTTACTGTTTATGGATAGAATTCATACTTGCAAAGTATGGAAGATAAATCCTTTACACAGACTTAAATAGTGCACAAGACCTTTGCATATAATGAGATGTCAGGTCTGAAAGATGTGAGCCCTGCATGTTGCCTTTATTGGATCAGCAGCAGTGACCTTTTAGGTTTCTGTTGGAAAAGATAAGCAAAAAATGTGCTGCTCTCACAAAGGGGGTTTGGAAAAAATTTTCCTTCACTGCAGATTTACAGTTTTTTGGTATTTAAATCAACATAGACTGGATGTATCTGATTAAAATAGTAGTTTACTCTGGATCAGAAAGCTGTGGTAGTATAGACATGGCATGGAAGGATTGCCAGCAGCTGACCTAGTTGTTTTCAGAACTGGTGTGTGCCATAAGGGTTAGAGCATTAGGTGTAGAAGGCACTGTGTTTGTTACTTCTGGAGGAGTGTCTTCTGATGCTGATTGTCCTTCTTAGTCTTACTGGTCTTACTGTCCTCAGATCTCCTCAGGAAGCTAACCATCTCATAATTGAGTTGCTGATGATCACAAGTAGATTATTCTGCTCTTTTTTGCATTAGAAAGAAAAATATTTCTTTTCCTTGGGGGGCTTTGTAAGAGACCTAATTAAGTTACTTTAAGAATTGCGTGGTGGCTTTGTGAAGGGAGAGCTGCAGGTAAAACAGACCCAGACACTGGCAGTGTATCTTTGCTATTTTTTTGTATTCAGGCACCAAGTCTGGAAGTTGGATCATTGTGAAGAGTCTCCTGAATCTGTGTAGGGCCTCCCTGATTACAATGCAGGATTGGGGCCCAATGTTTTTCTCCCTCCAGCTTGGGCAGGAATATTTGTTTCTGGCAGGTATACAAGCATCTACAAGACAGGGGAGCAAAAGTAGTTCTCCTTTCCATTGTGTGCAGAGCTGCTTTGCTTTAAACAAGAGTGTAGATCTTTCATGGTCCTGTTTTCTGAATAGTTGTCTGTCTTTGGAAAAAGTTTTTGATCTAATTGACTGAAAAAGGCTTTTTCTATTAATTCTGCCCATATTGTGGGTCTTCAACAGGGTACTGGATACTGGGTAATCAGCTCTAAAAAGGAAAACTCACTTCTCCACTGCATAGTGTCAAGGACCTAGCTTTATGACTGAAACTAGGCAGGAGTCAGAGTATTCATACAACAACCAGAGGATGGGAATATATCTTGTCATGTCTGTGCCTCAAATGCCTTGTTACCCAAATGGGAAGCTTTTGTATTTTTTTTTATTTTTAAATAAAATACTCTCTTCCTAACTATCCTCCTAACTGAGCCAATTATCTTGTATTAAATTATGTATCTAAGGAAAAGTGATGTTCTTTCTTTTTTGTTGGTTTTTTTCCATGGGAAAATTATTTAATGCTTTAAAAAAAGATTCTATTGGTTTTTTTTATTAATAAACTCAGTAAATAATTTCTTTTTTACTTCTATCCTGTTATATTTTGCACTTTTTCATCACAAAATGACAAAATGTGTTTTCAAACAAGATGCACTTAACTGTCATGCATTTCTCCCATTCTTTGTTTAGTGTATTATTTTTTTATTTTGGTCTTCAAGGATTTCTCTCTTTTGGAAGAAATTTACTTTTAGCTTTAGGTCTTTAACAGGAATGCCATGGTTGTATTTGTAATAGTGCTGTTCAGAGAGCGTGGCTTATGTTATTTGTCTGTCATGTTTTGGGACTCAGTAGTATGCGTGGTAGATTTTTGTATTAGGAATTTCTCTCTTCTTCTGCTTAGTAAAACGATTTTGTTGAAAGGGAAGCAAATGTATGCTTTTGGGTATTCCTTTTGGACTACTGTTGTCATTGTGGCTCCAGCTGAAGTACAGACCCCTCGTTTCCTAGGTATTGTCAGGAACATAAGATGCAGATTATCTTTACAAACCTAGGTATAAAGAAAGAGACTACAGGGATTGAGTTCTTGATTAAGTAACTCAGCAATTTCTGGTATGTCACACGTGCAGCACTAGGGGGTGCAAGAAATATTAGCTGGGACAGTGTCTATGTCTGCTGGAAAATGTTTATTGTTTCTAAGTTTGGCCTATACAACTATTCCTCTTTAGTCCTCCAGTTTTTGACCAGCTACGTGTCAAATGACACTGAAACTCACGACATATTTTTAATGTGTCTATATTTATAGCACGTTGTATGTTTTAAATGTGTTTATATATTTTATCTTCTAAATACACATTTAGTCTTTACTGTAACAGGATTAAGGAAACAACAAATCCTTCATTAGATTTCTAATAACTAATTTTAAGAGGTAGATATTTACTTGTGAAGGGTGCAGAATGTCCACATGTGTTTGGACTGTAGAGTTGTGATGCCATTTGCTGTCGCATCGGGTTGGTTTCATTGTCACGGCTTCTGCAGCTGTTACCGACCATTGCTGCTGTTCTGTCACTTGAACAGCAGGAGGCGCTCCAGACTCAAGCCGCAGAGTTGCGGTTCTGTCTAAACCCGGCCACAACAATTTTGTTTCTGTCAGCTTTCACGAAGTCTTTTCCCTGGAAACTTGATCCTACTTCAAAAGTGTAAGCCTCCCATTGATGGGAACAGGATATTTTACTTTTTCCCCCCCCCAGACTATGTTAAGTAGCCTCTTTGGCTTTAAACCTACACTTAAGACAGTGTAATATTTTTGTAGCTATAGTTTAAGAGGCAGGGAAAATACATGTCAGTATAAATGTACTTCTAAGAGAAACAGGAGACAAAAGTCTGAAATTCATGGTAGTAGTATCTTAAAAGAAGATAGAGTAATTAGGAGAACCTCAAGAATTTTGGCAGGCTAAGGGTAATAAACCAGTGAATGCTAGAACATGCTTCAGCGTCTAACAAGTAAGAAGATGTATAATATGTATATTATAAAAATAATAATGTTGAGTTTTAGTGCAGACAAGTATCCAAGTATTAATTAAATCGCATTAAATTCTCAGTAAGTGTAGCTGTAATTCTCAAGGCCCTGATCTTGCAAAGATGTGGTAGTCCTCCTGACTTCTTCCAGGTCAGAAAAAACCACAACAGAAAATCACCCCCAAAAGGCTCTGAGAGACTTTTTGAGGTCAGCCATTTGCCTTGAAGGTAGGATTGGCTGTGCTTAGTCTCTTCTGACAGAGGTACAGAACTGTTCTTGAGAACCGTCAGCAGTGAGCTTTGTGTATTTGGTATTGACTTCTGTTTCCTAAACCTGTGGTTTTTGCCAGGCTGGCTTGTCTTCACTGGCTGTAATTCACTGTTAGCATTTTTGCCAAAATGTCCCAGATTTTATTCAACTTGATGCTGGGATGTGCTTGCAGAGTACTGACTCTGTGCTAGTCCCTTTCTTTGGGACTGCAGAAGGAAATAAGACCAGCCTTGAGGATGGCAGATGAATGCAAAAATAAGTTAGTTTCCTGATGTGTAGGAAAGAAAAGCCACCATGACAGTTGCAGGTGTTTTGGATTTTTGGGTGCCAGTTTAGCAGAAATTAGGTATAAATCACTCCATTCTTGTTGGGACTGTAGGTTGCTGGCTTCAGGGGAGGCTAGGCACAACTTCTGGATTTTTTGGAGGGGTAGGTTCAGTACTTAGGTATGAAAACGTGACTGGATGTTTCTCAAGTTCCTAAAAGCTGCAACTAATATTGAGGTTTGCAAGTTACTGGTAAAGAAACTTGTTCATGGCTGCTTTTTGTTAAATTAGTTTTATGAAAGACCCTTCTCTCTTGGGAATGCCCTGTAGAAGAATAGCCCAGACCCTTTGTGGAACATGGGAGAAGACTGTCACTCTTCAGTTTGAAAGCTGAAGTGGAAAATTAATGCAAAATATAACTAGGAAATATTTCAACCAAAGTGCTCAGAGAGGAGAACTTTCTGTAATAAACTCTTCCTAAGAAAGGGAAGGCATGCCTTCTGTTAAATCAACTAATGCAGGTGTAGAAAGTCCACTTTAACTCACCAGTCATAAAAGCTGGTGGATTAAACTTTTTGGAGGGAAATCTGAAAGTTATTGGAAAGGATTGCTGTGAAGCAGAATTTAACTTTCAAGAATTATTTTATTATTCAAAACATTGTGGAAGAAAAAAGAAACTGTTGATTTGAAAACTAAGTCAAATCTAAAAGTTGTGTGCGGTGTTGATACTAATATTTTGAATTACCCCTTGACCTTCTCCAAAATATTCTAGGAAGTACAATTAACAGAAAGAAAAAAGAAATATGAAATAACAGGTGCTACTTTATGATTGGTGAGAGTACAAAGGCTTTCTATTATTATTGTTATTGTTATTATTTTTAAGAAATGCAGAGTCTTCTGTAAGTCATGATTAAGAGTCTCCCTTTAGGTAGAGAATTAAGTTTCATAGTCTGGCATATAATGAAAATTGGAGGGGGTTTTCCTTGTCTTGATCTCTTCAAGTTATCCTGAGGGGTTCATCTCACTTTTATCTTCACTAACAAGATCTTTTCAAGTTTCTTTGAAAGTTTTGACAGGATCTGTTTTATTAGAGATAGTTAACTTCGTCTTCTATATTTTTGTGGATGTCAACAGGATAATAATTTTTCTCACAAAAACCCCCAAAGAAGTCAGGATATGTCAGGGACTACATTTAATAGCCACCAATAAGAATTTTTGCCTGGCAGCTAATTTGCAATTGTTAAGAGTCTGAATGCCTGTGTTCTGAAGAACAGTGATCCTGATTCAAATATCCCTAATGTTCAATTTTATAAAAAGCGTTCATAATAGAATAGATGAAAGTCATGTTGCACAAAACAGTCTTAGTTCCTTCCAAAGATACAGCTTAAATGAAAGTGATTTTGGAAGTCTGCATTTTATTTAGACTCAGTGAAGTCATACAAGCTTAGAAATAATTGTTTATAATCATATACTACATCTTTGTTCCTCACAGGGGCACAGCCTTTTGTTTGAAGCCTGCTGTTCTTGAAGAATAAGCAAACCTCATTGTGTCAGTTAACTTCTTTTTATAATAATTTTTTTAAATTGGTTTGGCTACTTTGCTTCTCTTAAAAATACGGCTGGGCTGCAAATTGTGAAAGTAAGGTGTCTGGATTTCTTAAATGTAGTTTATCCTTTAATAAAAAGCAGGAATTTACATTAAAGAAACTACAGGGTTTTTTGATATTTTTTCTTTCATTAGGAGGGTACTGAGATTTCTCTCTGTAAAGTTTCTGAGCTCACATTCTGAAGTAGAGTATATGAGAAAATCTTCATGCTTTCCTGGGCTTTGTTATAAATACAAATGCTTTGGCATTTGAGATCAGATGTTCAGAGTGAATTAAGTTACTGGAATATGCAAAATGAATACAGAGCAAACCTGTTGTGTTCAAGTTTGTGTCTCAGTCTTTCACAGTTTTCGACATGTAAGCATGAGTTATGCAATTCTACAGGAGAAACAAATAATTTAAGATTCATTATTACAATAAAAGGGACCTCTTTGAGCCTTGATTTTTATCTTTCTTAAGTCAAAGCAGCTTAACTGAAAGTTTGCACAGAAGAAAGTGTTCTTTTCCACTGTAGAGGAGTTCATGTATGTATTTGTTGATGCTATTTCTGATTTGTGCAGGGTGTGTATTGGTGTCCACTTTTTTTTACATAAATGTTTTATTTCCTACATCAAAACTAAAAGCAACCTTGTAAAAAATTTATTAATATCTAGGCATGTACAAAATCCTTGATTTCAGGAAGTCTTCTTTTAGATTAGTCATTGCGTTTTCTGGTGGGTGTGTGTATGTCTGTAACGGATAGAAGTTTTGATATTTCCTTTTCCTGTTCTTCCAGAATTACATTCAGATCCTTTAAGTTTCATGTAATGGCTTAAGAAAATTTATGTGCTCAAGTTCAAGGGTAGTTGGGAAAATCTTTTTGTAGCACTGCAGATTGCAAATATCAAAAATCAATCCATACCTGTTTTTTTTTACCTGAGATAGACTAGAAAAAATGTTACATGGTAAGAAGTCTTTTTGACTGGCATATGTAGTTCTCTGCAAAGTTCTGTTGGGATTCATCAGAACACCACCTGAGATCCATCTCTTTCACCTGCATTTTCAAAGGCATATTCCCAAAGAAAATGTCATGTTCGTCATCCTTTTGGGATTCAACTATACAACACATAGTCCAGTCAGGGAAGCCTAAGTTCAAGCAGGAAGCAAGAGCTCATAGCTGGGCTCTAGACTTCTGCTAGTTACCTCTAACTGGTACCTTATTAAGCTTGAAAGTGTTACAATATTTGTGTCTGCCCTTCTCTGGTGACATAGGCATCCTAAGGCCCAGAACTCACGTTTTAAGCAAAAGGGTATCCAGACAGGGTGTTTGATTCTTTCCCTGGCTTGCTTAGCTGCCCTGAATCCTTTTTTTTAGTAAGTGCTGTAACGATGTTTCCATGTGTTTGCCAGCTTTGGAGACAGCAGTACAATGTTTTGCTGGGGATGTTACTATGCCATGTGCATCATCATCCCTGCTGAATTCTGTATGTCTGCTTTTCCGGGGCTGCAAATCACAGCCTACAAGAAAACCTTCCAGCTCTTCTTTGCAGTAGTTATGGTCACTAAATGCTGTCTGTCTCCAGAACATTAACCTTTCTTCCTAATAGCAGTAACCCGTAACAAAAATTTTACTGGTAGCAGAGTGCCTGTTACTCTAGTTCAATATGGGTCATGACAATTTCCTTTCTGATTTCTTTTCCCAAAAATACTTGAGTGCACTTCCTGTTGGAGATAAAATCATAGCTTGTCTGAATAAATGTGGAGGCAGCTTGCCAAAGAGTGTGCTCATAATAAAGCAGCTGCTTCTTGCAGTTTTATTTCAATTTTTTAGTATTTGTTTTAAATAGAAGACACAAAGCTGTACAACTGTTCAAACTCACACTTGATAACAGCTTGAAAATTGTGCATAAATTTATTCTTAGAATGATTGCTGCTTTAACATGTAATATAAAAAAAACATGCACAGTAGGGTCATCAACATTTATTAGCTTGTAGATTATGAAGATTGCTTTTCTCTGACTAGTGAGCATTTCAGGGGCAGGCTAAGCTATAGCACTTTGAGAATTCTGCATTCTGCTCCTTTTTATGTAGTCAGTCAGTATCAGTTAATTCATCAACTGAAGTTGATGTCCTTTCATTTTGTCGATTGACAAGTAATGTGCAGTGGAATCCCAGAATCACAGTTGTTAGGGTTGAAAGAGACCTCTGGAGATCATCTAGTCCAACCCCCTGCCAGGGCAGGAATGCCTTGGTTTTGGTAGGGTCTTTTTGGGAGGCTTTAGTCTGCATTTACAAATACACTTGGTTTCATGTTTGAAAAATAGGGATCAAAGAAGCACCATACACCTGGGATGGAAGATGGGGAACTTTGACTTTTCCCTTTAGCTTCAGGAGAAATTAATTTTACAGTCTTGGATCAGCCCTCAAAAAGGCTCTGCATCCTACACAGACAAGTTCTGTCTTTGTTACCGGGCAATTTAAAATGCTAAAGGAATGTATTGGGAGAAGGATTCATCTTAAAGTTTTATGTGGTCTTTTAGAAAATCTGACCCAGGTCAGAGTGTGTTTTGAAGATACAACCTGAGACCCTTTAACGGCAGGAGAATTTTCGTTCAAAGGACTGCGGGAAGAGAAATTTGGATTGCTGTCACAATCACAGTCCCCATTGCTGCCAAGAAGTTGAGCTACCATGTTTTCAGTTTGGTATGAATTTGAATGCCAAAATACTGTGCCTGGGAAATGTGTTCTTGCAGTTCCATTAATGTGATGTCAGTAACTGAGACTGGGTAATCATTTGCTAGTTAACAGATGCTTTTTTTCTTGTCATCTGGAAACAATGAAGTTGCTAAAGACTGCTACTATTTGGGTGTCTGAAATCAACCAAGAATCTTCAAAAAAGGAACTTCTACTTTGTAAACTCTTCCAAATACTTTTCTACCCACACCCATATGCCAGATTTAAGTTTTAGATATCTAGTAGAGATTGCAGCATTTCCTGTTCTGTTCATTGAGTATTTTTATTTTTGGGAAAGGTTCAAATATTTTAATTTCTTACCTTTTCCCCATTGTCCTCTAATCTTACCTAGTGTTACACCTTCTTATTTTTCAGTGAGTAGCATTAAATCATGAAGGTGGGGGCTCAGAAAAGAGTCAGTCATATGTTTGTTCTTGCCACTGAAAGGCAAGATCATCTATCAATAATAATTCCAGGAACGGAGCTTTTGGCTGAAGGACATGAGTTTCAGATAGCTGAGGTTTTGGCTAATTGCTGTTCCTAAGTAAGCCCAAAGAGAAAGTTTTCCTGGAATCAGTGCAAGTTTGGGGTTAGGCTTTCTTCAGTTATAGTTAGTTGTACCTAATTTGTGAAAACAGAGTTCATGTATGAGGTAGGACCAGGTTCAAAAGTTGGGAATTGAATCTCTGTTTTGGTGTCTGGCATGATTACTGCTTAGTGGGTATAGACTGGTATTTACACAAAGATTTTTGAAGATGTATGACACACTTGGAGGAATAGCTTTTTTTTTTCAGTGCCCAGTACTCATTTTGAAGTATTATTGGTTATTATCATCTGATTGTGATAATTGCACTATATTATGGGTTTTAACCCCTTTCTCCGTAACCCCTAGGACATTGCACTGGCTAGCAAACAAACAGTGGATGCCAGATAACTCAAGGTATAATAATCTCCACTGACTGCTGCTAGGTGTGTCCAAAAGTAATTTAAGTATTGGTTCTGTGGCATAAGACACTAGTCGTATTTGAGGATTTTTCAATATATTCAGCTTTGATCTTTTTTTGCACATTGATGTAATAGGCAAGGCAGAAATGGACAACTGAAGTCAGAACTAGAAACATTTTTGTTTTGGCATTCTGTATTAAAAAATGTTTTGCAAAACTTTTTTCAATTTTCCATTTGCAAGAAGAACATTAACACACATCTTTCATTAATGTGGGAGAGGTTTGATCCTGACAATGTTCTACCAGAAGGGACTGACAGTAGCTTTGTGTAGTTTCTATTAAAGTGGTTGTTTAGTCAGGACTGCATTGTACTCGAAATGTCAAGATTGTGACATCTTCAAACATTAGCCAAGGTAGGGGGCTAGTTCCTCTGGGGAGTCTGCCTTAAGGCATTATAGTCTGTTACTGCTATTTTTCTGGGGGGTGGGGGATGGATAAGTAGCATGCTTTATTACAGATTGATTTCCTGCCACCACCCAACCCCCTCCCCCACTTTGGATAGTGACAGTTTATTACACAGTATTTATCAGAAAGCCTTCTTCCTATCCTTTTCATCCTGGGGTAGGGTCGCGATCATGGGGACATTGTGCATGTTCAAGGAGTGTTGAGAATGAGGAAGAAGTAGGCATTAATCTTCTCCCTGTAATTTATTAGTGTCAGCTGTTCTATCCAAGAAGAAATATCATTGCTTTCTCCTGCTAGTATGTAACTGTGTTTTTGACAGAAATGAAATAAAACTTCGTTTCAGAGGTTGTTTTTTTTCCACCCCTCCAGCAAACACATTAATCCAGTATTTCAACTGTATGTGGTAGCCCTTTGCAGCTAGTATGAAAAGTTGTCTTCCTCTGATAAAGCTGGAATCTCTCTCATACTGCAGCTGTGCGTTCTTAGTCCTAGGCTCCATATGACATCTTCACAAAATAGTTGAGGTTGGAAATTTGCTCTGGAGGTCATCTGGTCCCACCCCCTGCTAAAGCAGGGTCCCCTAGAGCTGGGTGTCTGGGGCCATGTTCAGGCAGCTTTTCAGTATCTCCAAGTTGCAAGACTCCGTAGCCTCTAGGGGTAACCTGTGCCACTGCTTGCTAATCCTCACTGGGAAAAAAACGTTTCCTGATGTTGATACAACATCTTGTGTTCCATTCTGTGCCCGTTGACTCTGGTCCTGTCACTGGGCAGCACTGAGAAGAGCCTGGCTCTGTCTTCCTTGCACCCTCCATTCAGGAATTTATACTCCTTATTAAGATCCCTCTGAGGCTTCTCCTTTCCAGGCTGAACAGTATGGCCGTGTCTCTCTTATCCTGAGGAGTCGAGCACTGTACGCATCACTTCCAACACTGGACGCAGTGCTGAGTGGAGCAGAAGCCTCACCTCCCTCAGCCTGCTGGCCATGCTCATCCTAATGCACCCAGGATGCCATTCACCTTCTTTGTGGCAAGGATCCCTTGCTGGCTCATGTTTAACTTGGTGTCTACCAGGACTCCCCAGGTCCTTGTCTGCAAAACTCCTTTCTTGCTGGGTGTTCCCCAGCATGTACTGGTACCTGGGGTTGTTCTCCCCACGTGCAGGGCAGAACTTTTTGAACTTCTTGAGGTTCTTGTCAGCCCGTTTATCCCGCCTGTAAAATTCCCAGTCAATGGAAGCAAGACCCTCTGACATATCAGCTGCTCTTCCCGGTTTGGATGACACTCAGTTTGGTGTTGTCTGCCAGCGACTGGACAGGACTGGACCCAGTATTGACCGTTGAGCACACTGCTGGTCCCTGGCCTCCAGCCAGTCACAGTGGCACTGATCACCTCCCTCTGGGCCCTGCCATTCAGCCAGTTTTTTGTCTGCTTATCCAGGTCATACATCAACAGCTTCTCTGCGAGGATATTATTGGAGACAGTGTCAAAGGGCTCACTGAAGTCCAAGGAGGTGAGGTGCACTGCTCTCCCCTTTTCTGCCAGGCCAGTTATTTCATCATATAAGGTTATCAAGTTATTTAAGCATGACTTTTGGTGAATCTATGTTGACTACTCTTGTAGTCAACAAGAAACTACTAAAAAATGACAAGAAACTGTAGTCAACAAGAAACTAAACTACTCTACTGACTTTCTTGTCTTTCGTGTACTTGGAAAGAGTTTCCATGCTTAGCTGGTCCATCAAGAAAACCCCTACTCTTTAGAAAGTTTTGAGCAGTCTCTAGCCATCTTTTGATTTTTCTTGTTTCTTGTGTAAAAGTGATTTAATTTCATGAAGTGTTTTCAAGGGTGCTATTCTTTAATAACTTATAATTTTCATGTTCTCTTATCCTGTAGCTGAACTCGGTGTTGGGAGTTAGATGTTTTAATTTCCTGCAGCTGTTAAAATCTGATGTTTTATTATGAATGTGAGCTGTTGGTAGTGTTAAATTTTGATTTACTGAAGTGTGTGTTTGTGATACTGTATTGTATGGGTTCTTTCTTGAAATACCTCGTATGCTTGTCTCTCTCCTCCCAGTGGGCAGGGAGGAAATGGCACGGGAGCCTTGGATGATACTGGATGTTTGGGGGGAAGAGGGTGTGCAGGCTTTGCAGATAAGCGTAGCTTTGGCAGGACTGATTAAAATGCACTCAGCAAAAAAGCCCTGCAAAGAGCCCTTGTGCAATGAAACCACTTGAGCTTGTCTGCAGTGTGTACTGAGATGGTAATTCTATAGCCAGATATTAGTTAAAGAAGCAATTCTTTGAATTAAAAATGGAAAAACTCAGCTTAGTATTCATAGTGGCATGTAGGATGATAGTATAAGATTTTTAAAATGATATGACAAAAACCAGTTCTAAACTGTTATGAAGGTTGCTATGATTTGCTGCCAAAAGAAGGGTAATTTTAACAGGTCTCGTAGTCTGTATGCAGAGAGAGCTTCAGAGCAGAATCAGGCAGTCTGAAGCACTTAGTGGTGTGTTTCAGTTTTCATGGTAACAATTTGGGCAGAAGGCAATCACTGGGCAATGCTATAAAAGTGTGGAGACATCTGAGATTTACCTGCTAAAGCTTTCCAAAAAGCGCCATGTTGAAGGCATTGCAAGTCTTAGGAATTACTGACTTAGTAAGTATTCAACACATACCCTGTAATTCTGTACTTTGGGGTGGAGGGGGGAGCTCTGTGTGTCAGTCAGTGTTCTTTGTACTCCGAATTTCTGTGGTTTATGTGACAATTAAGTAGTCTCTTCTGCTTTCTTTTAGAGACTTGCTTCCGGTCTTTTTATCTAACTTGATCTAAAGTGATTTATATCATGCTTATTTCCTTGGGTGTAATGACTTTTTGAGTAAGAACAAAAACGTGTGTATGGAAATGTGCAGCGTGTGAGTTTAAGTGTGAAGATCTTGAAGTGTGTCAGTATGGTAAAGACAAAATCTGATTTATTTTCTATGTTCTTCTATAGTTAAGAATAGAATGGAATACACTGGCTTTAGCTTTTTGCATTTGTGGTGTGAAATAAGCAAAATCTTGTACCTTACCATATTGTGGCTTAGAGGAGTAGCCCCACCCTGCTGTGCCTCCCAGCTCAGTGATGCCTGTCAGTGAATTGGAGCTGCAGTCGTAAGCAGCACCTTGGCAAATGAAGTATCCCCAGGGGGCTTCTTTTTCAGGTCTTCTCTGTGTGGGAGTGGGAAGGAGGGAAGGGTAGGTGTTTGGATAGGGACTATCTGGCTCTTTCACAGCTGGTCTGTAACTAAGCCTTTTGATCACAGGCCTTAAAATAGCATGGTTCTCATCTTTGGTGTCCAGCTATTGTAGTCTAGCTGATGCATATTTAAGTTTCAGTGACTGATTCTCTAGAGTTAAACAGTCTTTACTCTGAAACCCCAGAAAATGGTATAAATAACACTTGGGCTTTGTACATGAAATGAGGGAAGAGCATTTTTTGCCTTTTGGGGTGTACACACAACTACAAGCAGATTCCAGTTCTGATTTTGCTGTTGTCTCAAAAGAGTTGTGTGATGCTGATCAGCTTGTGAAAGGTGTAAGTTTGCAAAACATTTATTTGCTTGATACACTTGTAGTGTGTTTACTTTTTAGGGTCTGAGTCTCAGGGAGTTTGAGCCCTTTTACAGGCTGCATACATCTCTGAACTACTTTCTGAATTTTTTGTTCATTCTCAGTTTATATGCAGGCATGCAGATATATGATGTCTTCCTCCCTGTGAGTGTCTTGCGTGCTACAGCATCTTGAACATAGTTGGTTGAGGTTAGGCTCAGAAAGCTCGACCATGTTTGATATCCGTGTCACATAGTAAAATTTTCGGGTGGCTCACAGCTGTAAGATGTTTTCTACATGGTTCAAGAGAGGCCCAAGAGTTTGAGGTGTGATTTTTGTGTGGGAGGTGATTGTGTCTACTTGGTGTTTCTGTTGCTGGGGTGAAAGGCAAGAATGCAGAGTCAGCAGTGCTTACCAGTTGGTTTCCTGCCCTAGCTGAGGATTTGGCTTACACCACAGCCAAAGCCAGCTTGTTTTTCTGATCAGTCACACGGTGCAGCCTTGGCATGGGAAAGGCACTTGAGTTCCAGTGGCCTCTTGTGGATCAAAAGCCACTGCTTGGCCACCCATCATGTTCCCATGGTCTGTTTGGGCTACATGTTCATCACATTTCTGAAAATCATAGTCAACATCTGTTGAATTCAGTATCCAGATTTGAATATAAGAAAAATTGAGATAGTGCAAAGTAGTACTGTGACTGTGGCTTCATTTCACTATTTGAAAAATAAAGCCAGACATGCTCACTAAGGGCCTTTGGGCTGAACTAGTGTATTTTGTGACATCCTGTGGCTTGAAGGTGAGTACTGCAGTTTATGTAGCTCTGCTGACTGACTGGTTTGGGATTCTTGTATTCCCTTAGGTACAACATTGATCCTGGCTTGTACTGTCCATTTTTCTCCCTTGGGGCATGCATGGAAGGTTTGAACTCTTTGTTCAGTCAGCTCCTAGGAATCTCCCTCTATGCTGAAGAGACAAAGAGAGGAGAGATTTGGTCTGAAGATGTTCGAAAGTTGGTAAGTATTCTTGTTTGCAGCAACCAAAACCAAAGGTAAGATAGCAAGATAGCGTGTTCCTGTGAGCCATGAATCAAACTTTTTTTAAAATTACTTGGATGCCTATCAGAGCACAAACTAGTTGTTTAATTTTAGTTGAAGTTAGACCTCAAGAGCTTTATCATTTCTTTAAGTGTCTTTTGGATGTTTGGTATTTTATGGCCTTAATACTATCTCTGTGTCAAGGATGCCTGAATCAGAAACAGTTTCTCTGGAGATTGTTGTTGCACCTTTCTGAATGGGCCCTGTTAGTTTATTTAGTTTCAATTTGTAGATGGCTAGAATGCTGTAGGTGTGTGTCCTAGCACTCATGTGTCTTTCCCTCACTTTTTTTGCTCTGTATGTCATCTTTGCTTTGAGATTGATTTTTACATCTTTTATTTTTCTGTCTTCTTTTTGGGGGAGGGTGGAAATAAAAACCTGGGCAATAACTTACTCGTCAGGTTCCCAAGTTCCTCTGCTGTGTTCCCTACATTTATTCACTGCCAGATCTCTGCTCATCTATCTCTAGCCTCCAGCAAGAGATGCTGTTCTTTATATACTGTGGGTCAATCTATAATTCTCCTTACTCTTTCTATTTTTATTTTCATGGTAAATGAGCTTCTGTTTGTCTTTTGGGGGCTACAGACAGTGTTTTTTTAACACAGATAGTACTTTCAATACTCATCTGTGGCTAGTTAGTTTTGAGTGAAACGCAGAAATGTCTGTAGTTTGAGAGACAAGTTGTGAATTTTGTACTTTTTTTTTTTAAATTAAAATAATGAACAGATTTTACATTAGTTATTCCGAATTCATTTGTCATTTGTTCATTATAGATCTTGGGATTTGAATATTATGTCTTCAATTTACATGTTATCAGTGCTTTCACTGTGGAAATTATACTCCTTTTTTCTTCAGGCTGTTGTTCATGAAACTGAAGGTTTGCTAGGATACATCTATTGTGATTTCTTCCAACGACCTGATAAACCTCATCAGGTAACATTTATGATCTGACTTCAGCTTGGGTTTTACATAAGTAATGACTGTAGCATTAGTGCCATTTGTGTTCAGTGTAAATTTAATAAAACTTGCCTCATTTTAAAATAAACAGGGTAAGTCTGTAACTTCATGTGTGGGTTTAGGTAAAATATTTCTTGTAGTAACATTTCATTTTAAAAAACATCACCCGGTAGGCTGAACTCAGACTCTTTGTGGTACAGTGTAACAGGCACTATGGGATGTCGTAGAACTCTGTTTAGAGAAATGGTAGATACTGAAACACTTATTTTCTGGCCTACTGTTTACAAGTAGAAACAATCTGACATTTAACACTCTCTAATTTTTACACGGAAGTAATTTTTATTCTAAATTCTTAAAACTCTAGATAGTTCTAACTGTTGCGGCTCACTCACTACCTAGTGGCAGTACCAGTACAGGAGACACTTCGCTCAGTAGAAGCATCTGCAAATTACCGCCTTTAGTGAGGTGATGAATGGACAAACTTTAAATCTACATTAGTTTAGTACAGAACTCTGTTTTGCTAGTATTTCACAATATACTAGGAGAGTTGTGTGGTATATTTTATAAAGAAGTTACTGCTGAAGGCTGAGGAGAGGACTTAATCTGTACATTATGGATGTGACACTCAGTAAACTTCTTGGCGCTAGTGATATCTTTTAGAAAATTTTAGCTGTTTTGATAATTCTAAAACATAAAGAAATAATTCTATTTTCCAAGAGCAACACAGTCTTTCCTTTATGGAATAAAGTAATTTCCTTATGAATTTGAAGCATATAATAATGATGGAGAAACAATGCTGCTATTGAACAACACTGTTAACGATCATTGAATTCTACTTGTGTAACTGAGTATATGTTCAGATTTGATTTAACACTTTAATTTAATCATTGTTTCAATATCATTGATATAATGACATTGGCTGTCCATGTTTGCTTTTACCTTTAAAAGGATTGTCACTTTACAGTTCGAGGAGGCAGGCTAAAGGAAAATGGAGAGTACCAACTACCTGTAGTTGTTCTTATGCTGAGCCTTCCCAATTCAGCAAGAGGTGCACCAACGCTACTAAGTCCTGGCATGATGGAGAATCTCTTCCATGAAATGGGACATGCTATGCATTCTATGCTGGGAAGAACTCGGTACCAACATGTCACTGGTAAGAAAGTTATAATAGTGATTTTTTTGCTTTAGTCAAATGTTTAATTTCCAGAAGAAAGGAGTAGATTAAAAAAATAAAATAAACAGAACAAAACAAAAGAAGAAGAGTATGAACCAAAAATGGTTGAGTCATGTTAATAGTTCTATATCCTTGATGATTTGAGAATATAGTATCAGATCTTCAGATATTATGTAAAACTCAACCAAACAACACTTGAATATTCTTTTTCTAATAAGAATTAGGCATTTGTATCTCTCATTTATGTACTGTTGATCTTTATTCTGTTGGTGGTATCCACTCTTGCAAGTTTGTCTTATGTGGAGTTTATAATCATTGGAATAGTTGGAGGTTGGGAAATATGTTGTACCTAGTGTAAAACCACAATGAATCCTGGGTTGGAAATTACTTAGGAAAATGAATGAAGGAAAATTAGTGAATTAGATCTTGCAAAGAGTAGTGAGTGTATTGGCTGGCAGGTCTCTTGTTTCTATAACGTTCTGCAGTTGTGGCAAACAGGTCAAAGACCTGTGCTGGCTAAAGCTGCTTGACATGCTACTTTTTTTACCTGTGGACAGCTTGGTTTATTCTTGTCTACAATAGTGTGCTAGAAATCTCAAGTGCAGTAGACATTTACTTATTAAAAAAAAAAACCAGTTAAACAGATGAGATTGTAACTCCCTTGTCTAAAGAATTTTTTTAATATGTTTTGCCGTTTTTACATTATGCTAGTGATTCAAAGGGGTGTCCATGGTACAGGTAATGTTTTATCAATAGATACCTTTGCACCATGGGCAGAATATTCTTTTTTTAAGTCTTCCGTTTAAAATTAAAATTGACTGAGCTGTTTGTAAGTATGTCATTACTGCACATTGTTAAAACAGATGAACACTGCATAACTCCCTCAGTATAAGCTCTGTATAGTTCTGGAGACAGCTAAGGGCTCTCCCCCACTCCTTCCACTCATATACCCTTGCTCATCTTGAGCTACAGGAATGTGTATATGCCCAAAATAGCTGCTTTGGTGGGAGTTCTCCTCTTATTCTGAATCATGTGTGTCTGCATGTCAAACTCTTGGAGGGGCAGGAAATGGCTAATTTTGAGGCTCAGACTTCCAGGAGTCCCTGTGTATGGTTGCTGTGTTGCCTTAGCTCCAGGCAGTCCCACATCCCAGAGGATTTCACTCCAGATCTAGCATTGCAAAAGCAGCATTGGAGGTTGGAGGTCAGTGATGTTGTTTCTGCAGAGAATCTTTTTTTTATGGATTTGGAATGTGAAACAAAGGGCTCGTCCCAAGAATGTCTGTTAGGGGCTGTCTGCTCTCATGGAACACTAGGGTGGTAAAGTGTGGAAACAAGATGACTATGGGCTATTGTGAGAACTAAAAATTTTACCTTCTAGTTGAGATGAGCTGAGTATTTGACATCTTTCCTGCTCTCTCTTGCCTTACTTCCCTGTAATTTAGAACTACACAGTGCAGATCATGCATTTTCAGAATACAAGGAGAATTTTTGCTATTAAATGGATTTTTCAGCATTGGTGGAGAAACAGAATCACAGTTTTATGTGTCAATGCAGAACTGCACGTAGGTAATGTGTCTGTGAAAGGGTCCAATGAGATTTGAAATTACATCAGAGCTGTATCCAACAGCAGTTAAGTATTAGAATGGTAAAGGTACTGGTGCGACCTCATGCAATGTTTGGGCATAGTTTTGTGTGTCTAGTCTGAAGGTGAATTCCAACTGCAGCAGGTACAGAGAAGAACTAGAATGGATAGTTTCTTAGACTTTATCTTGCCTTTGGATAATGATGGCTCAGAGAGAATATAGTTTCTCTCAATTTAGTAGGTAAAAACCAGTGTGATAAATGGTATTTATACTAAAGAGTGATATCACTCTGAATCATTGAGTATGAACAGATCATAAATTAAAATTAAAAATTAGAGAAAGGTTTGTAGAGGTCAAATGAGTGATTTTAAAAACTAGTCTTCAAAAAATAGTTCAAGCATACTGGGATTTAAGACTAATTCTGAATGTTGACATTGGCAGACAGGGATAGAGGTGATGACCCAGTGGGTCCACTATGAAAGCAACAACTTTTACATTGCTAACTTTAATAACAAATTTAGAAATTCAGCTTTGATTTGGCGATGTGTTACGCTTCTTAATAACTTCCATTAGGTAAGATGCTGATAAAGATTAGAGTAAATAAGGTTTTTGGGAAAGTGCTTTTTGAAAATACTAGCAGCTATTACCTCATTGCACTTACATTGAACACGTCTTCAATCTGCAGGAGTGTTCCTTGAATGAATGACTTGGTATTGTAAAGCGAGGTTAATATAAAGCATAAGTAAGCTCAGCAAATAGATGGAAGCTAAAAATTGTAACTGTGAATGGGATTAAGGCAGAGTTTTATTTACATTGTAGTTTAATTTAGGTTTAGGACACTTAAAAGATTTGGTGTTTCATGTAGGGCCAGTTTGGCTACAGTCTGGTTTAGTTTAAAAAGGGTGTGATCCAGAGCTTTATAAGGTGCCTCACCCAGCTGTTCAAATATTTTGTTTTACTTTGTGATTTATAGTAAAATGTGTAGGATCATAATGAAGCTTTTCTGGCAGTATGTACAATAATGAAAATAAAATATTGACTTAATAAATGAAAGAACGTTAAAGTTCACCAAAAGTCCAAACTGAAAGTTGCAAAACCTTTTGGGAAGAGTTAACTATTTGTGTTAATGGAAATAGCAAATGCTAATGTGTACAATTATTCTACCTCTAGGAACCAGATGTCCTACTGATTTTGCTGAAGTTCCCTCAATTCTGATGGAGTACTTTGCAAATGATTATCGAGTGGTTAACCAGTTTGCAAGGCATTATAAAACAGGACAGGTAGGGAAAAATAATACGTAAAATATTGAAAATAGGAATAAATGTATTTAGGAAAAGAATCCTATTTACTTGTGTCATTTATTAATAATGTTTAAAGTAGAAATAAACAATGGATAAAACTAGTTATAATTTCAGTTATTCAGAAAAAAATGTTAATATTTCATTGCAAAAAAGATAAATGTAATCTATGTAAGAATACTAGGTTCTTATATCCAAGGTTCCAATTACATATTTAAAACTTTCAGCCTTTTTTTCCTACAAAGTGTAGTAGGTGAACAACTTCTGTATGAATCAAGTTATTTGGAATGCTCTAATATGATTACAGGTAAGTTATGACAAAACCAGGATTTGTCACTGAACTCTCTAAAGTCTGTCTTAAAATAAAGCTCAGGTAGCAAGTCATGGGTGTAAATGGAAATGATCTGCAGTGTTTCAAAATTTCCATTTTTATCACAGTGTAGGGCAGTGACTGAAATATTTTGTGATGAGAAACATACTGCTGTATTTGGGATTGGATTATATTAGGATTAGTTGTATTCTGTCAGTCATGAATTTCTGCATAAAACTCTGGTGCCTTTTTTGCATCAAGTTATTTTTTATCCATCTATTGCAAGGATGTGCTTTCTGTGGGGTATTTGGAAAATAGTGCTCTTTGGAACAAGGTGACTTTTAGTGGTAGCTTTAAGACACAGCAATAGAAAATTATTTATATTTATACAGACTTCCCAAAAATTCGTTCTCAGTTGTGTAGTGTTACACTTCGTTGGAGCTTTTTATCCAATACTAAGCATTCAGTGTATTTCAATATTATGGAAGCAGAATTACATTTGCCTCCACTGAACAGTTAGGAAAATACGTTGCTTAAGTTCTATTTTAATACATACTGTCTGAGAAATCAGCTCTGTAAATTTTTTTTTTTTTTTTT